>SKCR01036268.1:0-95924 GCA_019454045.1 Zanthoxylum bungeanum
TCTTTCCGCGTGTTTCCTATGCGTCCACTGTTGGGGTTGGTGCTCAGAGCGCCATTCCCGTTTGTATTTCTTTATGAATACTTCTGTAAAACATTATTATATTATGAATAATATATACAATTTCTATATATAATGTATCTTTTAATATGGTAAAGACGTAATGACCTTAGAATGACTAGTCATGATGCAGTTGCAAAAGCGTCGTAATTGACATTGAGTTGTATCATGACGTTGTCATTCTCAGACAGTTCCTGGTCAAGGTTTACACTACTTGGTCAGTATAGTAAACCCTTGAGACCGGTACATGCCGTATACTGGAATATATGATTCCAATGGTTTCTCAATTAACCATAAGTCTTGGAGACTAGTATAGACGTGTGATGAGTGGTATTTATATCACTATTTCCCACTCATTTAACCTAATATTTTGTATAGTTTCTTGAGTTTTGTGAACGTTTTGATATGTTTTGTGTTATTTTGTAGATAAAATAAAGTTTGGAAAGCATTGGAGGCAATTTGGGCAAAAACGACAAAAATGCGTCAACAGGGATATTTTGGTCTTAAGCGCGTCGCGACGCCCAGACTTCCGCGTCGCGACGTCTAAAATGCGCCGAACAGTGCTAACGTGCGCCGGGTCCACAAATCAGAATATGAGAAAAGTTTGACTTTGCTAAAATGCGCCGTGCCACGTGTCACCATCACAGCCGATCTGCTAACGTGCGCCGTGCCACGTGTCAGCATCCTACGGTGCCGACAGTCATCATCACGTTACCGCAAGTCATCAGCCACGTCAGCAAGTCAACAAGTCAAATTGCCACGTGTCGTGCCACATCATCATCAGCCAATCAGGAAGTGACATGTGTCGCAATTCTATGGTGCCGACAGTCTCTTTCCACGTGTCGCCACGTCACCGCCACGTCAGCGCCACGTCAGCATCAATAATTGAGTATCATATCCTTATCTGACACGTGGCGGATAAGAATCTCAGCGACCAATCAGAAGCCGCCACGTGTCACAATAATTGAAGCCCAACCACTCTGCCATGTGTCACCTTATCATCTTATCCAGAATCTTCAAACCAGCGAACCAGAGCGTGCCACGTCGACAAATCCGGCGTCGCGACGCTGAGGACCTGGCGTCGCGACGCTGGATCCTACCGAGGCCTATAAATTGAGCTCGAGATTTCAGAATTCAGTGCACCACTCTCTCTCTTATAATCTTTCTAAAGAGAGAGTTTCTCTCTCTACTTTCTTTTATTTTTAGTTTTTTAGTTTTTAGTTTTGTAATTAATTTTAATTACATTTTGTTATATAGTAATTTAATTTTTAATTTTTAATTTTTACTTTTTACTTTTTACAGTTTTTATTATTTACCATGAGGAGGTAACTCCCCCAGCTAGGGTGAAAGGTAATTCTTTTACTGTTACTATTTAGATTAATCTCCCTTAAAAATGATATATTCACTATTTAAAATATTGACTTAAAAATGATACCGCCAGATTGGTCGGTTGGTAATTCATTTTAATCTGATTTAAACCTGACTAATAAATGATACCGCCAGATTGGTCGGTTGGTAATTTAATTTTGGTTCCGCCTTTATGGCTGGTTGGACTTAATTTGACTTAATCAGGTTACCGCCTATATGGCTGGTTGGAAAAAGAATCACAAGTTTATATATTATTTTATGGGAGATATCTAAATTAGTAGTAGTAAAAGTAATTCCTTTTACCTTAGCATTTTATTTTATTGTATTTACTTTTCAGTATTACTTTACCGCATTTTTACTTTATGTCTTTTATTTTCAAGTTTTTACTAGCCCTAGTTATGTGTTGTAACTAAATTAGTTATCTGGGGTTGTGATGAAATCCAATATCACCGTTTTATAAGGGTTAGATTATAGTTTGGGTAATATAAAGATTTATTTATTGAGTCTTAATCTTAATGCTTTTTCATTAATTGGCCATTAATAAAATTGATCTGGTAAATCTAAAATGAACTAGACATAGGGATTTTAGGTTTCAGCCTTAGACTCAATAGCCCACGATCTTCCTTGATGATAGATAACCCTTTAATAGATTTCCTTACAGGATAGGAATATACCTGTCGGGCGGGGGTAGCCATAATTGGAACTTAAACTTAATGAATCCAGATAATTTGGTTGACATAGACATATGGTTCAATTGGGTTAAACTGGGTATTTGTGTCTGACCATCGACAGAGGCTTACACATAATTTAGTGTTCCAGGTTAATAAATCAATATATTACCCAACTTTAAGATAACCACTTCATCTTTAAAATGATATTTGAAGAAATCACAACCCTAGATAGTTTTTAATATTGAATTTTCTTAAAACATATTATCGACAATTTTATTTACTTGCTTTTAAATTTAGAATCGTCACCATTTCAAATCAATCAATCAACTTGTTAGATATTAGTAATCATTTGACTTCATAAAATTAATAGTTTAGATATTAAGTCCTCGTGGGATCGATTTTTTATACTACTTGAACGATACGTGCGCTTGCGTTATACGTGTGTGTTTACGCCGGTCAACGTGTAGGTGTTTATAGCGGATAAACACTAAATGACTCACCGAAGATTCTTAATGGATGGTACACCAACGTCAATAAGAATCTTATCGGGTTGAGTATCGCTTGTGAATCTTCGACTTGAGATACCACTGTGGGCGCATGAGACATCTTCCACACTTAGATGGCAGTCACGTCACCGATCTATTTAGATCAGACCTCCGCCTGTTCGTTGGGTATGGATAGATCCTCAGAGTGTCCTGTGTGTATCGAGATAGGATCCGTCAGTTCTGTGTATCAGAGCATAGGTAGTCCATATGATTAGCAATCAGATAAAAATCATGGGCATGTGGTACATTTTAGAAGTTAGTTCTAAATGTTATTTTTGAGATTGCTAATAGAATAGTCGACTGGATAATCCCTATAGAAATTTGACGTTTACATCTATATCTCTGGGATTTATCCGGATACCTGTGATGGATGAATTATACATTTGCCATGACCTCAACCTGTATGATTCAGCGAGTTTATCTGTGATCGTCATAATTTACGGGTGGATAAATTATGGACACGAAATTGGATTTCGTGACGGATATACCTGAATCTAGAGAGTCTCACTAATGAAATATACTCGTAGAGCACTATGTCAACATTTATAAATGATATTGATTATTTATAAAGTCGTTTAAAGTTTAAACGCAAAATACATGTGTAGGGACCCGATAGTCATTTCCTTAATTTTTGTGTATTTGCATTTAATGCTTGATTAATTCAAATACACATTAATTAATTGTTAAATTGAGATATTTGACTAATATTATGTTTATATATATGTATTTGATATTTATTGTAAATATAATACATGTATTTATATATTTGTATTTAATTAATTAATTAATTATTAAATTAATTAAAATATAAATATCTTAAAGTTATAATATTCCTTTTAATGACTTGAGTTGCCTTTGTTGACTTGTTATAAAGTTATTAAAGTTGTAATGATTAAATATAACAAGTTGATAAAGCTAATTAAATGAAACAAAAATTGAAAAATATCTAGATATTTTAATTACCAATTTTCGGCCAAGGCTTGGTTTTTTGGTATAAATTATTTTGTTTTCATTTAGGGTTTTATAACCTTGAAACACTCATCAAATACTCCATTAAAAAGAAAACAAAGAAGCTTGAAGAAAAGAAAAGAAAGACAAGAAAAAGCTTGGATTTTAGTAAGTTTTTCCAACTTGCTATTAGAAGGAAAAATGTTCTTTGGGTTCTAGGCTTTATGCTATGAGTTTATTTTGTTTTTATATTCTTTATTCTTTATATTTTTGATGGATGAAAGATTTGGAAAGTGTTGTGCATGTATAAGTTTCAAAAGAATGCTTCTAATATGTTAATAAGCACACTTTTAAAAGTTTGAGAAACTTGTTGTTAATCTAGAGTTGTTGACCCACTCTTAAATGACCTAGATTCGATCTATAGTTATTTCATTGTGTTGAGACTTGATTTGAATGGAAGAAACATGATTGAAGTATTGGATTTTGTCAATTTGTTCTAATTTGTCCAATTTGAAGAAATTGAAAAATTATGGTTTAAGACCACTTCCAAATTTGGGGCTTTTCATTTATATGGTGTATTTGGATGTGTATATGATACATATTAAATCTTATGTTGATTAGATTTCATTTGCATGTGTTTTGAACAATGGAAATGCAAAATGCACTTACCCCCCTTGTGATGCTCACGGCCTTGGGCCAATTTTTTGGGAAATTTAATTTGCTAATTGTATTTGACATTTGGGACATGTTAAATTCATATTAGAAATGATTTAGAATCATTCAAAATTATTTTGAACAATTTCGGATTAAAAATAAACAAAATGCTTGGTTTAGGGGTAATTCGGTAAATTCACATAAATTTGATCTATAGTGTTTTATTTCATAATTTGATTATTGGATAATAAAATAAATAAGTTTATTTTATTAATCCGAGAAAAAATTTTGAAATCGGAAAATTCTGATTTTCCACTATTCCGCTGCGTTATCAAATTTCCGCAATAAAACTTCCTTCATCCACAAGGTCTGGAAACATGTGTAATTGCTCCAAGATTCATGTTCCATTGCTTCCTAATAATAAGACATAAAATAAACTATAATTAAGATCAAATATGTGATAATCAAGCCGAATTAGCGATGTTCAAAGTACACTTTCATGCACTTATCATCTATTAAGTTTAGTTTTTCCAATATAGATTTTAATATATATATATATATATATATATATATATATATATATATATATATATTATATATATATATATATATATATATGTTTGGTATTGTATGACCTGTGTGATAAGACAAAATTATATTTTGATTAAAATAATTGGTTAATATAAACAATATGAATATTAATCGTTATTTATTTTCAAAAACTGTGTTTTGTGTGTCTTGCAGAAGTTACACCATAAAATATTAAAAAAATACACCGCAATATTTTTTTAGCATAAGTCAAAATAAAAAACACAGTTTATAAAATATTGTTTATTCACATTACTTTTTTAATCGCATCACCAAACATAATATTAATTATGTACTTATTTACTTCAATGTTTTTTTGAGTATTAAACATAATTTGTTTTCTCTAATAATTCCTATATAGAATTTATTTTTTAAACCATTTTTTATCTTACTATTCTAAATAAAATATTCAATTTACTATGATTTAAGGTAAAGTAATGATATAAAGACAAAATATAGACAAAACTAACTTCAAAACGACATAATTTTTGTCTTTTTATTTTTTAATTACCACCAAAATAACGTCGTTTTGATATTAATTTTATCTTCGTTTTGTCATGATTTAGTCTCTATACTGGTGAGTACTTAAGATATACATTTTTCAAGTATATTTACTCTTGATTTTCCCCTAAATTATATTCTTAAATATGTTAAATGCACTAATATTAATTATTTTATTATTTATGATGCATTATATGAAGAATTGAGTAAAAATGAGTGAAACCCCGAAATTTCATATTTACACAGTGATTTCCTAATTTATGTAGTGTATTTTAACCATAACTTTCTCATAAGATATCCAATTGAGGTGATTCAAGTTGCGTTGGAAATAATACTCAATTATCTACAACTTTTAAGTTTACGCTAAAGATTTAATCAGTCTTTTTTTTTTAACCAAAATCGAACTTGAAATTGATAATTTTGTATTATCATACAGTGTCGAGACACAAAATATTGTGGCGCGTCACTGGATAGTTAAAAAGTATTTCAGCGACTCGAAAAATGATTGTGGTGCACCATAAGGACCTTTGTGGCGCTCCATCAATGCGATAAGTGTAAAATTGAATATGAAACTTATTTTTTTGAAATTTATATAATGGGAACGTTTAAGAGTTACTTCACATACGATTTTTGAGAGGAAAATAAGTATTTTTTAGAGCAAAACATTATCTAAATATAACAATCAGTCAAGAACAACCAAAAACAAGAAGATCAAATAAGGATTAAGAATAAAAAAAATTGGAGAATTTGAAGATGTGGTAAACCTTAAAGAATTTGGAAAAAAAAATTTAGTTTAACCCCGAGAATTGATAATGCGTGATCTCATTCTTTTAAATAGATTTCTATGCATGATATGAATATACATGTAGGGCATGCGTAGCCATAATTTGAATAGATTTCTATGCATGATATGAATATACATAAGTTTGACTTCGATTAATTATCATAGATATATAGTTTATTAAACTAAGTTGGACATTTCTACTTGACCATCGGAAGAGCTTGTAGATAACTTCGTGTTATAGATTAATATTTCATCATAGTTGATCAGTTATAAAGAGAGGAGAAAAAATTAAGGGAATATTAAGGGAAAATTTTGATTTTAGGTTATCTTTACCTTATTACTTTAACTTGCTTCAATTCGTTTTTCTTTTACTTTAATTTATTAGTTAATACATTTTTCTTCCATAATTGAGTCTAAATAAAATTAGGGTGGTGATAATTTAATATTTGACATTAATAATAATTCTATGTGGGATCAATATTTTTATATTACTTGTGCGATACATGTATCTGCGTGTTATATAAAATACCTAACACTTACCAATTTTCTTTAAAGTATCGACCGAGTGATTTTTAAATAATTTATAATTAGCCACCCAAGTTCCAATATTAGAGAGATAGGATTAAAATAAAAATAAAATAAAAATCAATTTTAGCATAAGCCAATCTTTATCTTAAAAAGGTCATATAACATGTTTGTTGATGGTGTTTTTTGTGACGAAGTATTTGAACAGTACGACAAGAGCATAGATGGAATTTCTCGGTTGATGAGGACAAATGACCTGAGGGTATTAGTCCCTCTTCAACCAGGCATAGAGTTCGGACCCGGCTCCCCCGAATCTGACCGACCAGAGGACACAACATGTGCAGGTTTCAGAGACCGACGACATCAGAGCCGAGACCGACCAGTTCAGACCGGTAGCTCGGATCGGTCCTATCCTTCCTCATAGAACGTGAGATTGATATCGGATATTTCGAATCAGGTCGGAAGTAGTTGGCATAGTGCGGCTCGTTGCCTGGCCGTCCTCATGACGTCCGACGTGTGATCATGACCGTTTGGACTTTTCCCTCTGACATGTACCACATTTACATGCTGTCATCATAAATGTTGAGTGTGGCAGTGTATAGAACAGCGTGATGTGACCGGGAGTCAGATGACAGACTTACTTTCGGCGAGGCAGTTGGGGCAGAGAGCCCGTCAATCCGCCGGAGATCTACGTGGCTGACGTTATAAAGATATGTGAATAGTATTGTATTTCTCTTAGTATATAACAGGAGGGTAGTCTCATTTGTATAAGTTGGTTAGCAAAAATCTCATAAAAAGTACCACTTGTAAAAGCACTACAAAAAGGCAAACAACTCGGTAACATTAGACCATCCTTGAAAAGACAGGTCGGCCGAGCTCGGTTTGGTAATAAAATCAACACTTTACTTTGTTCCCGTGGACGTAGGCATGATTTATTCCGCCGAACCACGTAAATCCTATTGTCAATCTTGTGTGTGTTTCGTTTTCTGCTAAATTTGTCTTTGGTCCCTCATAACCAAACAAATTCACGGTTGGAAGAGGATTGTCTCGGGAGCACTATCCCGATATTACCCCTGGAACTAAAATCATTTGTGAACAATGTTATTTGGCAATTCAAATTTTGAATATGGTTATTTTTCAAGTATACCATCTCGCATTTAATCTTTATAATTTATTTTATACCTATTATAATAATAAAAAAAATCAAATTACATTTTTTACAACAAAGAAAACCGCTCATACAATACAATATATAATGAATTCACTTAATAATTAAAATTTTCAACTCAAAATATAAGTAATTTTATAAGGGACTTTTTTTTTTAATTTTATTTTCATATGTTATAATGAAAGGTAATTAACTTTTAACATAGATTATACTCTTATTCATATGCAGTACACCAAATTTTTATCTTACTAATATAA
Organism: Zanthoxylum bungeanum; assembly: GCA_019454045.1. Classification (NCBI taxonomy): domain Eukaryota; kingdom Viridiplantae; phylum Streptophyta; class Magnoliopsida; order Sapindales; family Rutaceae; genus Zanthoxylum; species Zanthoxylum bungeanum. The sequence goes on from SKCR01036268.1 coordinate 8,067, forward strand.
CAAAAGAAATCCACATGCCAACACACAGGGGTAAAAACTTTTTTGGACATCTATCGCAGATATCTGTAGTATTCGGGTTCTTTTTATTCTTTATGTTTTATGGATAATTCAAGACTTTTTTTTAAAAATCGTTGAAAATTTCACCGCCGAATCATTTATTCCGTACTTAGACGAAATAGTTAAAATACTCGGCCGTCTTAACTTCTTATAAGAAACGCACTCTATGAATTCTAATCCAGAACCCAAGATCAAATCCTGAACCTTGTATCAACAAGTCACCTTTCTTGAATACTTAATTTAAGCCGATAACGAATTATTATTATTATTATTATTGTTATTATTATTTTATATAAAAATCTCACATCTCTTATCGGGTTGAATTTTTAAAGCAACATTCTAAATCTAAATGCGTAGTAATCCCAATTTGATAGTAACACAGGAAATCGACGTTCCAGCGAATTGAGGTGACAAAACTCTCTCTCTTTTATTTGTTTAAAAAATAAAAATTAACATTAGTGTATTCATATCTCAAATAGAAATCCTTAAATGAAGCTGAATTTAATGAATTTTAAATGGGTTAATCAAAATTTCATAAAAAAATTTGTAACCTTTCCATTTTTTTTAACTGGGACAATATTGGTGTATTCATATCTCAGGTAAATTCATGCCCGTACTGTTGTGATTCACCGATCACTTTAGAGTGTATTTGAGGAAAAACCGAATTGTAATTATTACTATCAAGAATAAATACACAAGTTTACAACTAGAAACTTAACAAAAAAAACCTCACACTCTCTCAAGCTCTCTACTTGGAGCTTACACACACTTTTGGGATACATTTACAATGGGTGAAGGGCTCATTTTATAGTGCCCAAACCGCGTGAACAGTGCCACGCGGTTTAGCACACTTGCTGCCAGCTTTGCTGCCAACTCTCACACACAAAGCTTACTGCCACACAGCTTGCACTCAACTTTCGGTGCTGCCGTGTTTTTCAACAAATCTCCCCCTCGGTGAAGATTTTTCCAAAATCTGAGCCGACCATCAATCACCCAAATCGGATCCTCCAAAGGATCCTCCCCTGGCTGCATCTGTTTGACTGCCTACGTACCCCGAGTTGGGATCAAGCCAATCGTAGTTCTCTGTATCTGAAACAATCGCCATCTGAAAACTATCCCGGTTATGTCTCTGCACAACTCTAGCTTGTCCCGATCATCGTTCCTTTGTTGACATGTCGGCTGTGTCTCTGCACAACACACTTCACTGCATCTCTGTACAGTATTCTCCTGCTATGTCTCTGCATAGTACAATCCACTGTGTCTGTGCACAGTAATCTTCTGTTGTGTCTCTGCACAGTTTTGCTGTCATGTTTCTTCACCCATTTGTTCTTCAGTGCCTTCTTGCCTTTGGGAAACTCTCTGGCTCCCCCACATCAGTAAGCAGAATATATTCGGATCCCGGATATCTGGTTGATGGAATCCTGCCTCGTTCAGATCTTCTTGTCTGAGGTCCACTGGTTTCAGGAGGTCTATCATCATCCATCTCTGTGAATGATCTTACAGCTTCTAGTGGAGTGGGTTGCGGCTCCCCCTGCTCAACACTCTCTTCTGTAATCTCCGATGGAACAGGCTGTGTCTCCCCCTGCTCAACATCTTTATCTGCCTCATCTGGTTCTGCTTCTGGAATTTCCTCGTGCACCATATCTGTGGCCAATCGTGCTGGTGCTGGGTCTGGATTTCTGTTGGCACTGGAATTGGAAGACATTCTGGGCATTTCAATGTCTTCAATTGTTCGGTCTTCAAGAAACTCTACTTCCTGGCTTCTGATGACCATCTTCACATTCGGATCCCATAGTCTGTATTCAAATTCTTCATCTCCATAGCCTAGGAATATACATGGAGTTGTCCTTGCATCGATCTTCTCCCTGAGCTCATTGGATACATATACAACGGTTAAACAACCGAATACTCTAGGGTGAGTGTATGAGGGATTCTTACCAGACCACACTTTCTCCGGAATCTCCAAGTTCAATGGTTCAGATGGTGATCTGTTGATCAGGTAACAGGCAGCACGAACAGCTTCTCCCCAGAATGGCTTTGGCAGCTTAGCCATACTGATCATTCCTCTGACTTTCTCCATAATGGTGCGGTTCATGCTTGCAGCGACACCATTATGTTGTGGAGTATGTGTAACAGTTCTCTCATGTCGAATGCTATGTCTCATGCAGTAGGCTTCGAACTCCTTGGAACTGTACTTGCCTCCATCGTCTGTGCGAAGGCATTTCAGCTTCTTCCCTGTTTCATGCTCTACCATGGCGTGGAACAGCTTGAACTGATCTAGGACCTGATCCTTTGTCTTGAGGAAATACACCCAGATTTTCCGTGAAGCATCATCGATGAAAGTCAGAAAATACTTGTTACCGCCCAATGAATCAACCTCCAAGGGACCACAAACATCAGAGTGCACCAGACTGAGCAACTCTGATCTTCTCTCTGAAGAGAAATCAAATGAGACTCTGCGTTGCTTACCAATTGAGTAGTGGTTGCAAGGGTCTCGTGCAGCATCCTTGGTAAGCTCCTTCTTGTTCAGGGTAGACAACCCTCTCCCACTCATGTGTCCGAGTCTCTGGTTCCACAGATTTTGAGAAGCCTCTTTTCAGCTACATTGAGACTGTCTGCACAAATCTTCACATGAGTCTTGTATAATGCGCCGCAAGCATGTCCTCGGGCGACAACCATGACACCTTTCGTCATTCTCCATGTGCCATTTCTGAAGTGATTTTCATAGCCCTGTTTGTCAAGAGCTATTCCCGAGAGTACATTCAGCCGAAGTTCTGGAACATGCAGGACATCCTTCAAGATCAATGTACACCCGACATTTGTCCGCAACTGAATATCACTCATTCCTACTATCCCAGAGGAACTGATATTTCCCATCTTCACTGCTCCAAAGTCTCCTGCTTTGTATGTTGTGAAGAAATCCCTGTGAGGAGTGACGTGGTAGGATGCTGCAGTATCTACCACCCACTCAACATCTTGGGTTGCGTTGTGAAGGCATGTTTCTTCCTGTATGGAGCATATTGCTACATCTGCTTGGACAACGACCAGTGTCTCTCCTTCGTCATTCTTCGGCTGGTGATTGCCTTCTCTCTGCGCTCGTTGCAGTTTTCGGCAATTCTTCTTTAGGTGGCCTACAATGCCACAATGGTAGCACTTATAGGTAGACTTCCTTCCATCTGAGGATCTACCCCTGGTTGTGCTTCTGCCTCTCTCTCCATCTCTTCTTTGATGTCTTCCTCGAGTCTCTGTGACGAAGGCTTCTGTCTGTTCTGAGCCAACATCTTTTCTCCTGGACTCCTCATTCGACAGAGCATCTTTTACCATAGGCATGGTAACTTTACCTCATGGAGCGGAATTGCTGAGAGTAACCACCAATGTCTCTCATCTATCAGGAAGGGAACTGAGTAGTAAGAGGGCTTGTACTTCATCTGCCAGTTGCATGTCTACTGCAGACAATTGGTTCACCAGGCTTTGGAACTCGTTGGTGTGTTCTGCAACGGAAGTTCCACTCCGTAGCTTCAGGTTCACCAAACGCCTCATTAACAGGGCTTTATTTCGAGCTGTCTTGGCCTGGAACATGTCTTCCAGCTTTATCCACATCCTGTAAGCATCTGAATCCTGTGCTACGTGGTGGAAGACACTGTGACCGATCCACTGCCTAATCTGACCCAAGGTTCTGTTGTTGAGTTTATTCCAGTCACACTCCTTAACAGACTCTGATTTCACTCCCTTCAACTCGATGACATCAAACAGATCTTTACAATGTAAAAAATCTATCATCCTAGGTCTCCAGATGGAGTAATTAGTGGCAGCCAGTTTAATCATTGCACCAGAATGAGAATCCTCCATCTCCATTTTAAGTTTTAAAGTTTAAAATGAGAATACACAAAAATCGGGTCTGAATTTCACAAATCGGAGGTCACCGTTGCGTCCGGAACGGTCGAAAATGGTGGAATAGACATTTCTTTGGTCTAAATCCGACACATGGGCTGATTTGTAAATTCCTAAAAGTTCTGGGGCAAAACTGTAAATTTCAAAACTTCGGGGGGCAAATGAAATTTACCAGGATGCTGACGTGGCGCTGACGTGGCAAGGTGGGACCGGTTTGCTGACGTGGCAGACACGTGGCGCTGACGTGGCGCTGATGTGGCGGATGACGTGTCTGCTGACTGGGCGCTGACTGTGCGCTGACTGGGCGTGACGTGGCGCTGACGTGGTTGCCACGCGGATCGTCTTCTTCCTTCAGCTCGCGCGTGAAGCGCGTTCTGCGCGTGATGGCGCGTGGGAATCTCTCTAGAAGGCGCGTACGGCCTGCTGGGACGTCGGTTTGGTCGCCGGAAAATACCACCGTGCTCGTCTCGACTTGAACTAGCTGATGGTAACCTCAAAATGAATTTTTGACAACTTTTCCGGAACTCGAATTTTCCGAACCAAACTCCGTTCTTCGGTTTTTCGATCCCAATGAAGAACCAAAGCTCTGATACCACTTGTTGTGATTCACCGATCACTTTAGAGTGTATTTGAGGAAAAACCGAATTGTAATTATTACTATCAAGAATAAATACACAAGTTTACAACTAGAAACTTAACAAAAAACCTCACACACTCTCAAGCTCTCTACTTGGAGCTTACACACACTTTGGGATTCATTTACAATGGGTGAAGGGCTCATTTTATAGTGCCCAAACCGCGTGAACAGTGCCACGCGGTTTGGCACACTTGCTGCCAGCTTTGCTGCCAACTCTCACACACAAAGCTTACTGCCACACAGCTTGCACTCAACTTTCGGTGCTGCCGTGTTTTTCAACACGTACTTACCCAATAAATGTTAATTATTATACGTAAATTTTATTTGCTCTGTTTAAGCCCGAAAATGATGGTTCGACGGCGAGATTTCTAACAATTTCAAAAAACAAATGGCCAGATTTGCATGACACCACACTTATCGGTCTAAATGTTTTACACCGAATAGTTTATATTTTGTCTTTTAACTCGGAAACAAAGGGGTGTGCATTAATCGATTTTAACCGATTAATCGAACCGTTCTGACCCATTTTTTTATTACGGTTCGGTTAATTCAGTTAAATCGGTTATTGCGGTTAAAATTTTTAACTTTTTCGGTTATTCGGTTCGGTTACGATTATGAGATTCATATAACCGAACCGATCGATTAACCGAAATTAAACCATATATATATAATATATATATATATATATTAGCGCGTGCGAATCCTTTAATTTTTTAGAGTTAAGATAGTCTGCATGTAAACTCTCAATTGGTTGTAGTTATATTGATTTGATAATACTACCTGAAAATAAAATTGATAAAATTCAAATGACAAGCTGCATTAACAGCTTGGTTTTGACTCTTTTTAATTTATCTCAAGAATTTAAAGGTAAAAATATATAAAATTTCAAATGTGTAGATTTTGCATCGTGGTGGATTCGTGACCCTTAAAATTTCTAACATGGCAGGTTTGGAAGGAAATCTAAGACCGTGACAATTATCGAGGGTTTAAAAATATTTCTCTCGCATGTAATTAAATATAAATATATTTAATCAAATATTAGTTAGAATTGATATTTTTAGAATCAGATATGTGATCGAATTAGTGATCCAAAAAATTTAATGCGTCAGTGGTTCGACTGGTTGAAACGTTCCGAAAAAATCGGTAGAACCGACCTACATCATATATAATTTTACAAATTTAAAATTATAAAAAATATTAAATTTTAATTTATTGGATTGGTTAATAACCGAATTAATCATAACCGACTGAAATATAATGGTTAATTGGTTAATGGTTATGTGTCATAAATTGGTTAAATCGGTCACACTTTTATTTAACCGAAAATTTCTGTTACGGTTAAAAAATCAAGGATTAACCGACCGAACAGACCGATGCACACTCCAAACAAGGAATATACGTATATTAATACCGTAGCGTATAGGAATACGTATTGGGTCTATAGGCTCTATTAATCATGAGACTCTGAGAGAGATAGAGAGAGAGAGAGTATATCAGAAGCTCACTTCTTCACTGTTTCTCTGATTTTGATGCATGCAAGATAATCAAAAAACACAAAATGAAATAATTTTTTGTTTAAAAAAAATGGTATTATGAAAGTGAAAGAGAGTGAGTTTGTGAGCTGCTGTTCAAGCTTTTTCACTTCGTTAATGGCCATCTTTCTCTGCTTGATTTGTGACTTTCAAGTTTTTTAGAGTAGAAAACTAGGTGGGTTCTTTTTCGGGGTGCATTTTTCCTATTTTATAGCTTTAAAAAATGGGTCTTGATTGGAAATCAGTTTGATTATTTATTTTTAATTATTTGCTTGCTGATTTTGAGGTTCATTTGAGGAGAATCTAATGTTTGTTTTGTTTTGTTTTTTTTTTTGTGCATCTGGGACTGATCAACCTGTAGCTCATTTGACTTAGTAATTTATCTCCATTATTGTTTTGATTTAAAGTTTTGGTTTTTATTTTGGATCGAATCATATGAGCATGCTTCGCTTTATGCCTGATGTATTGAAGTTAGATCTTTTTTGAAAATCAGTGCAATGAGATTTTTGGTGGCTAATTTGGGATTTTGTTAATTTATAATCATAAGGGGTATATCTAATTTGATTTTTCCAATTTTATCTCGGTGTATGTATTATATGGAACTTATAATTGGTCCAATAAATTATGATCAGTGTTTTGATTTAGTTCTATCATTGTGAAAAAAAAATAAAATTGCAGCCTCCCTTAGTTTTAGTTTTGAAGTGGCACTTCTTATAGATGGTGTTGAGATGAATTTTATGATCATATTTTCTTTGCTTTATCAATCTTAGTTATAAGTTCCTGTACCCTTTGAGCTAAATGCACCATTGAAAATTTTTTCATTTGAGTTGCTCGATTAGCTATCATTGCTTTCCGCATATTGCTGAAATAGTGGATTGCTGCATGCTGCTTATTGCTTATTGCTTAATGCCATTGTTTTCACTAGTTAATGATGATTTTTACTGAACTAAATGCAGTTATCCGTTTCTGGTTTTCTTTCAAGACGAGGGAGGTTTTTTGATAATCCCAGGAAACATCTATTCGCGGTAATGTGATGGCTGATTCTGTTTCAGAGTTTAATATTCAGTCTGATAGTTTTGGCATAAGGCAAATAAGCAGCTCACTTTTTAGTATTCCTGGGTTCCTAGTAGGACTGAGTTCTAAAGGTTCATCCGAATCCGACACTGTTTGGAGTCCTACGTCTCCTTTAGATTTCAGAGCTTTTGTGAATCTTAGTAATCCATTTAGTGTTAAGTCTCCAAGATCGCCATCCCAAAATGGCTATCAGAAGAAGTGGGACAGTAGTGAGGTAGGCCTTGGTATCATCATAAACTCTCTTGCTGAGGAAAAAAAATCAACCGGTGAAGTTTGTAATTCATTAAAGAGGAACAATATTGTTTTTGGATCGCAGGTGACGGTTAACATTTCTAATTCATCAAGGCATTGCAATGAATCTGTTAATTCTTTTACAAAGTCCAATTCTTTGCCTCAAAACTACATGATTTCACCACTTTCGCCGACCAAAAATCCCAAGCCCCCATTCGGTAGCTCAAATGGTGTCATAGGAAATGGAGAATTCCTGTTCGAACCTGAATCATTTTCCTCATCTCTTACCAGCTCCGCCCAAAACCAGGATTCGAGTTCCAAAATGTTTTATTCAGCAGATAGAACTATCACAATGAGTGCACCTCTGGTTATTGACAGAGATTTGCTCGTTAAAACAAGTTCGCTTCCAATACCCATTGGTTCTAGCCATGTGCATGCAGGCTCTCTCTCTGCACGCGATATAGAGCTTTCTGAAGATTATACTTGTATAATTTCTCATGGTCCAAATCCTAGAACAACTCATATTTTTGGTGACTGTATTTTAGATTGTGAAACTCATGAGTTGATCAATTTTGATAAAAAGATACACCAGGGGGTTGAATCGGCTCAAGTGGCCGAGCACGCAAATGGTCTAACCCATTATCCATCTGACGAGTTTTTTAGCTTCTGTTACTTGTGCAAGAAAAAGTTTGAAAAGGGTGAAGACATTTATATGTACAGGTTTGTCTCAAACACCTTTCTTCACAACACCCTCTTGAACTAAGTTTAGCATTAGCTCTGAGGTTGGAGTGTCATTTGTTTTCATGCAGAGGTGAGAAAGCATATTGCTGTTTTGATTGCCACTCTGAGGGGATTTTTGCTGAGAAGGAAATAGAGAAAGCTTATGACTCCTTCAAAAGCTCTCGTAAATCAAGCTACAACGAAGATATCTTCCTAATGGGTATGCCTGCCACATAATAATCTGTTGTTGCTTTTCCCATGCTCCCATATGCTTTCATCATAAAGAGCTGTGTATGTGAATCCGTTTGCAGTAATAGATGATCACAATGTAATCATATGCTGTTTGTTGAATGTGTTTTGACTTTCACCAGCGTGTTGAGTCATGGGTGGCAACAGCATAGAGTTTCCTTCTGTAATTGGGATATAGAAATAATTTACTCTTGTTTACCTTATATTTTGATTAGATGAGTTAGAAGAGGCCAAGAGCCCCAGCTCATCAATTTTCTTTTTCGATAATTTCATGTTTTGATGTCCAAATGAGAGTTCATGTAGATTCCTTTTGAACCAATTTGAACTCATGAGATCTAAATGTATGAGAGCCTAACACATGAAACATGAAATTTTATATCTTCTTATTTCTTTAGTTCTCATGTTTCTCTCTCTTGATATCGCAAAGTCGACAATAATTTAAAAGATGATTGAAACTATCTCTTGCACCAGTTGTTTTGTAGATTCATATTTGCTTTCCGTTTCTCTTCTTGACTTTCAATTACGCTTTTATAACTGAAGTGAACATGAATGCTAGATAGTGTGTTTTCAGTTTTCGTAATTGTTGAATCTCTTTGAATTTGATACTCAAAATCTTGCATAAGTGCTGAATGCTTGTAGCTTTAGCATGACAGCCTGGTATGCTTATGCTTATGCTTTGCATGATGAAACTGGCAATTTGGAATCTTGAAATTGGCTGCCTTGCTTGTGCATTTTTAGTTTATTTTTGCGGGAACACCAACTAAATTAGCATCCATTCTTTTGAAAAAGAACAATATTAGTGTTGTGTTGTGTCCTACTCATAAAGAGCTTTAAAAAATTGAAACCCCACATCGTTGCAAGTCAATGAATTGAAGATAATGATGAATATATATTGTGGTTTGAAAATGAAATGTCACAAGTGATCTATTATTACAGAAAATACTATTCAAAATGAAAGGATAAAAACATGTGCTCATCAAATATCAAGTTTGTTAATCAACACTTTTACCACTCTCAATTTTTACTCTCTTCTTCTATTAAGAAATAGATCTCAAGATTCGAGTCATCCCATAGGGTAGGACTTGCTTTTCTGAGTTTAATATTCAAATTGCGCCATCACATAACTAATATAGGAGATGTCCATATATTTTCCATTATAAATATCATTAAACAGTAATATATTTTTCTAAGGGAAATTAAAAAAAGTAGCCTAAATTTTTTATCATTTGTCAAAATGAATTACAACGTTTGTATTTTGTCAAAATGTCTAACTTTTCTGAAGTAGATCTGAAGTCTACCTCGAAGTTCCGAAGTTTTTTTTATTTTTATTTTTTTTTTAATTTAAAACTTTGGAGATCCGAAGAATTAACTTTGGATTTTTGAAGTTTTAATATTTTTTTATTCATTTGATATAAAATTTCGGAGCTACGAAGTTAGTTTTTCGGATCTCCGAAGTTTTTAAATATAAATAGCCGATGTCTTCAAAGTGAACAGAATACGATAAAAAATCTTCGAGTTATCCATTAGTTCTTAGGATCTCCGAAGTACTTAGGATTTCCAAACTTGACTTAAGATCTCCTTACTATTCTTTGAACTCTTATCCGAAGTTAATGGCTAGTTTGATTCCTTATTACTTCGCCGACTAGGAGGCATTCACTCGATACCAAAATGTTTGGAGAACACGATCTATTGTTGGGGTACATGTAGTAGATATAAAAGATATTGTCGAATATGGACATATCAACCTATTACACGAGATGAGATGAGTCAGTCTTTTTACTTTAGATGCTCCATTATATGGTCGATTATATTGGATGTTCATCAGTAACATTGCCCAAGAATCGATCCAGAGGCACCCATTTCAGTTTTCGACTTGGTTGTTCGGGCGGAGGTTGGATATTACGTCTGACATGATATTTGAGGTCTTGGGGTGTCCGATTGTGGATTATATGCATTTTGGCCCCTATGATGGCTGATAGTACAAAACATGACTTGATCAGAGGGCTGTCATGAATAGAGTGGTGGGACTGAGGCTCACGGAGAAAGAGCACTCCTTGTTTTATGATGGCCAATTGTACGCGTTGAAGCAGAGGCACATCAAACTAGGCATTCGACCTATAAAGGATGTCATTCAGTTGATCATCATGCCATGTACCGGTCACGCGTACGAGATCACTATTTTAGACATCATCTTGCTAGACCGCATACTTCATGTAAGAAAATATTTTACTAATTAATTTATTTATATTTTGTATTATAGATAATTTCTAAAAATTTATTTTGTTTTTGTAGAGTCGTAGGGTGGACATATGAACCCTTATTATAAGGCATCGGTTTCAGGTTCGTGGCCATAGTAAGACGGACATTACTTAGAGCATGGTCATCACTTGTCTCATGCAGGATTTCGAGCTCAATTTGGATGACGAGATGACATCCTTTCAACATCCGACTATTATTAATCAGAGATTCATGCGATGGAGGAGTCTCTATTGCACATATGCAGACGATATTTTCATGACAAGTATAACAAAATAACTTATATATTTTTATTGATAAAGTGATTCATTCATTTAATTCTTTTATTTATCTGACTGATAGGTTGTCGTGCTGCGCAGATGGCGCTGGCCCATCTCATGCTTCTTATCTTGTAGTCGATGGTGATCTCATAGTCACTTTATTATGTGATCGCGTCATTGTAATAAAGGAGACTCAGACGAGGATTGAGGATCAACAGAAGACTATGGATGATCGCCTGCAGAGAATGAATGATCGACAAAAGTGAATGGAGGATCGAAAAAAGGGAATGAAGCATACATTAGATGATGTGTTATAGTTTTAAGGAGGATGTCAACTGAGAAGGATCATGAGCCTGATGATGTACTGACTGATATTAATTTTGATGATTTGTAATTTTATATTATTTTCATTTTAATGTATAATTAACTATTTTTATTTTATTTATAAATATGATACTTACATATAAGTCCCAAAAGCAAAAAATAAAATAAAAACAAAACAAAAAAACAATTACAAATCATATATTATATTGTATAAAAAAACTACAATCATATATTGCATAAAATAAATAATAAAAAATAAAATACAAATCATATATTGTAAACAAACAAATAAATAAATGAAAATATTAAAATTTTGGAGATCCGAAGTCAATTCGGATCTCCGAATTTTCAAATAAAAGGTTAATATATATATATTATATATCGGAGATTTGAAGTCGATTCTTAGTTTCGAAGAAGTTAGATGTTTTGACAAAATATAAACATTATGATTTATTTTCGTAAATGATATAATTTTTTTTAATAGTTTTGTTAATTTCCCATTTCTAACGCCATGATGTGTACTCGAAAATATGTTTCCCTTTATTAAATGCCCAGTAGAAAAAGGTTCCTTCACCTACAAGTCATGGGAGAAAATCTTTGGTACAATATTGGTACCATGTCATCCATGCAACAAGCCAATCATTCATTGTCACGCGTGCTAAAAAATTAAAAAACAGCTAAAAAATAGGTATTAAATTAAACATGTCATTTTTTAATTCGCTGTTGGTACCACGTCACCCATACCACTGTTGCACCAAGATTTACTCTGGGTTTGAATTTATTTTTTTTTTAATTTTTTTATTCTTTTATTTTATTTTAATTATTATAGTAACGCGCCGAAGTGTTTGACTGACATTGATCAAACACATTCGACTGTGGGACCATGGCATTATTCTTCGAAGATTGTTAATAAATATAATATTATTTATTAATCTTCTGCCCCAACTAATTGTTAATTAAAATAAAATGGCCCTCAAATAAAGATTGGTGTTGACTTCTTGTTGTTTTTGTTTTTGTTCGTAAACAAATATATCTCATAAATAAGGTCATGTCGTAGAAAATAAAACAATTAAAAAGTCGACATTCAGTTCTAAAAAGTATTTACGAAAATCTAAAATTTAAATCTAATTAAAATAAAATCTAATAAAATAAGGAGAATTAGGATATTACGTGGTAACTTATAGTATTTGTGAATATACATTCTTAATTAAAAAATGGAATAATATAATACACAAGATCAGTCATAAATTTTTTACATCAATCTATATATAATTTATTATAAAGAAAATCTATATATCAATTAGACCGTACATATACTAGAAAAACTTGAACACTCCCTCACAACCTTTGCATCCAATATTATATCTACTAATTCGACCTAATAGATATTTAATAAACTGATGAAGAGATTGTTATTCTTTTAAAATCAAAAATATTATTTTGATTAGAAAATTCATATATCATTAGTGGAAAAAGGTGAATCGTTGGATGAGATTCATGTCCAAAACTCCAAATATTTTATAAAACTTTTTTAAGTATTGAAATTTACCAATTAAATAAGATAAGAGTAATTATATTCAATATACGTATACTAGTTTTTGCCCGTGCCTACGGCACGGTGTTACACTATTTGGCCCGTGCCTACGGCACGTTGTTACAATATTTGCTCGTGCCTACGGCACGGTGTTACAGAATTAAATGATTTTATTTTTTAATTAAATGATGCTCGTGCCTACGGCATGATGTTGCAGTATTTGACCGTGCATACGGCACGATGTTACAGTATTTGCTCGTGCCTACGGCACGGTGTTATAGAATTAAATGATTTTATTTTTTAATTAAATGATTTTATTTTTTAATTAATGATTTTATTTTAACTTTCTATTTTTTAATTTGAAAATTTTAATTTTTTTGACCATTTCCATCAATCAATTCACTCTCTTTCCTCCAATTACCAATAAAATGATCTGGACCGTCAATTAAGCCACATAAAGAGAGCCGTTGGATACACTCTCTTTCCTCCAACACCATTCTCCTTTATTATATAGATATTATGGGTTGAAAAATCAATTTAGTGGCCACATAAGAATAAAAGAGTGAGATTGATGTAGTCATGGATTTTGTTGAAGTGGTCATGTCAGCAATAAATTTTATCCCGATCAATAATTTATAGGCAAAAATATATAATCTATCTATATATAATATAAAAATTGAGAAATCACTTCTTTTTATGTTGTCTAGGGTATTTTTATCTTTCATATTGTATACTTAAACATATAAATTATTAATATTTAAAATAAATTATTAATGTATAGTTTTTTATATTCTTCCATTACAAATATTTTATTTTCCCATATCTACAAACTATTTATTTTATAAAATTATTTGTTGATGGTGATTTTTGTGATCAAGTGTTTTGAACAGCTTGGCAAGGGCAGAGAGATAATTTCTTCTTTGGGAGGACGAATATTCTGGGGGTATTAACCGTTCTTTGACCAGACATAGTATTCAGACCTGGCGTCCTAATTTTGACCGACCTGAGGACATAACATGGTGCAGATATCAAAGACCGACAACATCAAAGCCGACCCCGACCACTATAGACTGGTAGCTCGGTTCAGTCATATCATTCCTCCTGGATCGAAAGAATGAGCTCGGATATTATGGGTCAGGTCGGAAGCAGTTGGATTAGTTCGACATAATGTTTGGCCGTCCTCATGACGCCCGACGTGTGACCGAGACCGTTTGGACATTTCCCCTTGACATGTACCATCGCATGAAAGATCTTTACAGACTGTCTTCATGATTGTTGAGTGTGATAGTGCCCAAAACAAAATGATTTAATGAAGAGTCAGATGGCAGACATGCTTTCGACGAGGCAGTTGGGGTAGAGAGCCCATCAATCGGCAGAGAATCCACGTGGCTGACGTTATAAAGATATAAGAATAATGTTATTTTTTCCTTAGTACATAAAGAGAGGGTAATCTCATTTCTAAGGGTTAGCAAAATCTCACCCAAGCACTACTTGTAGAAAATACACTAAGCACTCGGTAATACTTGACCACCATTGAAAAAGAGGTCGGCTGAGCTCGGTTCAGTTATAAAACCAGTGCTCTACTTTGTTCCCATGGACGTAGGTTGGATCTATTCCACCGAACCACGTAAATGCTTTGTCGATTTTGTGTTCGTTTTTATCTCATGCTAAGTTTGTTTTTGGGCCCCAATAACCAAACAAATACACGGTTGGAGGTGAATTGTTCTGGGAGCAGTATCCCAAACTTACCCCTGAAATGAAAATCACCCGTTAATAGTTGGCGCCGTCTGTGGGGAAAGAGCAAAAAATATTTGACGTAGTAGACAATGGCAGGAGACGGAACCACAGATCGTCAGAGGGTTCAACGATTGAGTGGATAGAGAGAATGAAAGAAAGTATGAGAAGGAAAGTGAGGCAAACCAAACCTTCGTGAAGGCCTAGACGGAAAAGCAGTAAAAACTAGAGAAGAGAAATGAGGAACATGCGGAAGCCGGTCCGAGTGGAAAGAGGAAAGAGATAGCCAGAAGAAAGAGGATTGACAAGGGTGACGAAGGCGAGGGAAGGAACACCCAAAGAGTAAGATCAGCAGTAGCTCTCCTCCATGAGCCGCGGAATGAAATGTAAAAAATGTTACAAGTAATCACTCATTAGGGTTGAGCTGCAAAATGAAATGTAACATCAAAAATGGGTGACACTTGCACACCGCCACTCATAAACGAACAAGTTCCTCCAAGAGAAGGCGCGACGTTTGTCGGCCTGCCGAGTTCTCGGATTCACGACCAAGATAATCCTTAAGGAGCGGCAGGCGAACATACGTATCCAGGGCACTAGATCTGTATCCATGAGTGTCACCGGCCTATTATGAGGTTGCCGCATGGGATGATATGGAGGGACAAGAAACTGACGGTGGACTACTCGGAAATCAGGGTGCAAGTTGCCGATACAGACATGCATTGTACAGAGGTGCTTTCAGAGCGTTCGGCACAAAGAACCCTGTTAAATTCATCAGAAATTTCAAAATCAAGTTCAGACTGGAAGAGTATAATCGGACTGCTAGATAAGAGTCAGATAATTTATTGTAAAGTCTCTCTTAAAATGACCCGCAAAAAGTTATAAGAAGGGCAATAAATCCTATGAATATGAATAAGATTTTCTCTTTTAAATTAAAAACTTGTCCACTTTACTTATTTTTTAATTGAATGCGAAAGACATATTCAATATTCTTGGGATGTACTCGGGGCGAAAGGGTGTTCAGTAGTTGGGAAGGACATCAAGCCCGCGACACGCCAATCACGGGTGTTATTATCAAACCCCCGGGTGGAAGTGTTCCGATCCAGATACTTTCACTTTTGAGTATCCAGAACGCATCAAAGGATGAAGTACATGTGGGAAAAGCGCGAACCCTTCGTGGCACGTCAATCACGGGTGTCATTATCAAATCCATGAGGCCGAAGCATTATTACCCCTTGACTCACATTTTTTAGGAATAGCTCGGGTAAGCCAAACCCAGTGAGGTTTCTACCCCTGTGAGTTGTCTGGTCGATCCCGTTGAGAACCACCTGACACATGGCATGGGGACGACCGAATGGCTTCCATGACCATTGTGACCCTGGGTAACCAGACCCAGGCAGATTTCTGCCATTGCGAGTTGGCTGATGAATCCCATTGAGAACCACCAGGCACAAGGCACGGGGACGGCCTGATGGCCTCTATGACCATTGTGACCCCGGGTAAACCGGACCCAATGAGGTTTTTGCCCCTACGAGTTGGTTGGTGAGTCCTGTTGAGAAAGACCAGGTGCACAGCGCGGCGAAGGCCCCAGTGCCTCCGTGACTCTTGCAACCTCAATGGATGGTGAACACGAGGAGGTTTCTTCCCTCATGGATAGTCTGCCTAACCGCATCGGATTAGGAAAAACATAACATGGGGATGCTTATTCCCCGTAGTGTTTGCAGACTCCAGTCCCGCCCAACATGGATCCTAATTCATGGCTTCGGTCGCTCACCGATCCGTAGTCCGGTTAGCTGGGACACTGAATTATAAGGTTCAGAATTGTTCTTTTGGGAAGCACAAGGCAGGACGTTGCCTCGGGGAACCCGAATATTTATCTTTTCGAGTCTGCGTGGAGTATGTGTTAAGTCACATCCGCTGTACTAACCTTGTCATGTTTCCACTTTTTGTTTTTTCGAATGCCCGATAAAGGGATGTCTGCGCCAGGATTCGCAAAGTATCAGAGGTTGAAAATATTCCCTTGTGGATGTCCCATTTATTCCACTGGCTCGGGATTGCATTCGTTCCGCCAAGGCCATTTATTCCACTAGCTCGGGGTTGTATTCGTTCCGACGAGGCCATTTATTCCACTGACTCGGGGCTGTATTCGTTCCACCGATGCCATTTATTCTACCAGCTCGGGGTTGCATTCGTTCAGCCGAGGCCAAGTATTTTACCAACTCGGGGTCAGATTACGTCTCACCGAGTCTCGATTATTCATCGACATTGTGTCAGAGCATCTCCCCCATGGACAAATCTCAATTGGTCCGGGGAGGTAATATTCCATTGGAGCCAAGTATTCTGCAAGCTGAGAGTCGCATTACGTCCCACCGAGTGGATTTTCATCAACATGGGGTCGGAGCATCTCCCCATGACCGGATCTCAATTGGTTCGGGGAGGTAACATTCCCTTAGAGCCAAGTATTCTGCAAGCTCGGGGTCGGATTACGTCTCACCGAGTGGATTTTCATCGGCATAGGGTCGGAGCATCTCCCCCATGGCCGGATCTCAATTGGTTCAGGGAGGTAACATTCCCTCGAAGCCAAGTATTCTGTAAGCTCGAGGTCAGGTTACGTCCCACCGAGTAGATTATTAATCAGCATGGGGTTAGAGCATCTCCCCCATGACCGGATCTCAATTAGTCCGGGGAAGTAACATTCTCTCGGAGCCAAGTATTATGTAAGCTCGGGGTCAGGTTACGTCCCACCGAGTAGATTATTAATCAGCATGGGGTCAGAGCATCTCCCCCATGGCCGGATCTCAATTGGTCTGGGGAGGTAACATTCCCTCGGAGCCAAGTATTCTATAAGCTCGGGATCGGGTTGCGTCCCACCGAGTCTGAATTTTTCATCGGCTTGGGGTCGGAGCATCTCCCCCATGGCCGGATCTCAATTGGTCCGGGGAGGTAATATTCCATCGGATCCAAGTATTCTGTAAGCTCGGGGTTGGGTTGCATCCCACCGAGTCTGGATTATTCATCGACATGGGGTCGGAGCATCTCCCACATGGCCGGATCTCAATTGGTATGGGGAGGTAATATTTCCTCGGAGCCAAGTATTCTGTAAGCTCGGGGTATGGTTTCATCCCACCAAGTCTGGATTTTTCATAGGCATGGCGTCGGAGTATCTCCCCCATGGCCATATCTCAATTTGTCCGGGGAAGTAACATTTCCTTGGAGCTAAGTATTCTGTAAGCTCGGGGTCGTGTTACATCCCACCGAGTGAATTTTCATCTGCATGAGGTCGGAGTATCTCCCCCATGGCCGTATTCAAATTGGTCGGGATTAGAATTTCCCTTCATGATCAGACTCTGAAGAACGAGTTAACAAGTGGGAAAATGAGAATTATGCTAAGAATTGAAGGCAGAAAGTAAATCTAGACCCGGCCGGCGGTTCGGTTCCGGTTCGGAACCGAACCGAACCGGTCGGTTTCCGGTTCCACACTTAAGTGGAACCGGAACCTAAAACCGAACCGGAACCGAACCGGTTCGGTTCGGTTATGTTTATTTTATTTTTTTAATTAATTAAAATAAAAAATGAGAGGAATCAAAGCTTAAATAAAAAAATTTATTAATTAAAAAAAATGAGATTAAATTTATAAATAAAAAAATTTATTACATTGAAGAGCTTGAGCTTAAATTTTTAAAAATTTAAGTTGCCTACGTATCCTCCAAAGTGAGAGGAATCAAAGCTCACGTAGTTCCATTACAAGTTTAAGACATATCCCCATTGTAAATTATAATTTTACAATTATCAATCATCATTATCAGTTGATCCTTCGGCTCCGGTTCCGTTTGCACTTGTTGCAGAAGTATTTTCGAACAAATCTTCAAAATCATCGGGGGCATCTTCTTGTTGTCTCAGATCAGCTCGAGTCCAATCATCCACACAAGCTGTTGCTTCTAGAGTGCTTGGATGTAATGAAGATCGCCTAGCTTCCAATATATTACCTCCCAAGCTGAAGGCTTGCTCAACCGCAACGGTGGAAATAGGTGCTGCCAAGATCTCTTTAGCAATAATAGAAAAAACAGGATATATATTTTGATGCCGGTTCCACCATTCAAGGATTTTAAAATTTTTATTGCATAAACTTTCATTAGAAAACTCAAAATTTGTAGATAAATAATTATCTAATTCAGGATTATTAGTTGTCGTATCCCTAGATTTTTTATTTCGTTGCAATAACCAACGATCCCCTGCGCTAAGTCTTGTTTGAATTACCGGTCGCTACTACTAGATTGACCTAATGTTCCTAAGTTATATCTTACAATATAATCATTAAATAAAATAATTAAATCACTTCTTAATTTCGTCATTATGCTCGTAATATCAATGTCATCTAATATTCCTAAATAACCATAGTAAGCTTGTAAACCACCATTCAAACCTTCTAATTTAAATCTAGGATAAAAAAACAACAACAATAAGATAAAGTAAAGGAATTTCTCTAAAATAATGCAACCATTTTACCTTCATAACAGTAATGGCTTCGAGCAAAACAAGATCATTAGAGTCGTCACTGTCAACATGCTCATCGAGAGTGCCAACAATATTCAAACTCTCAAGAAGAAATAAATGTGCTGTAGGATAATAAACACCGCTAAAAACTAAAGTAGCATCATTAAATACTCTTAAAATATCTAAATTTTTTTCACAAATATCCCATTGACTAGGATAAAGTGTGATATTTTGAACATGTTGAGAAAAAAAACTACATAATGCATCTTTGTATTGAAATGCTTGACATAAAAGAAAATAAGTAGAATTCCAACGTGTTGGAACATCTCTAAAATTTAATCGGTTTAATACCATTTATTTTACAAAACTTGGTCCATTCTCTCCTAACTTGAGAATATGACCAAATACAGTTAAGTGCCATTTTAATTGGATCAAGGAAAGGAGATAATAATTTTAGACCGTCTTGCACACATAAGTTTAGGACATGACATGTACAACGAATATGAAAAAATCGACCCCCTAAATTTGGTTGACATATTTCTTTTAAATCATTGATGGATGCAGTATTTGCAGATGCATTATCAAATCCAATTGTTAAAATTTTTTCTCCTAAACCATATTCATAAAAAATTACCTTCATCATTCTATAAATATTATGTGTAGTATGTTGGTCATCAAAAACTCTAAATGCAATAAGTCGTTTTTGCATGGTAAATATGCATCAATCCAATGACAAGTCACACCCATGTATGAGTGTTTTTGCCAATGGTCACTCCAAATATCAGAACATATAGAAATACGACCTTTCATCTTTTTAAATATTTCATTTAAAATAATTTTACCATCTTTATATAATTTGAAAATATGACGTTTTTTTGTGTTTCGAGTCATTCTACATGCAGCAGGGTTTAAAGCATTATGCACGTAATTAGTAAAATTAAGTTTTTCACCAAAGCTTAAAGAAAGATGTGCCATACAAGTTAATTTCGCAAATTCTTCTCTATTTTTTGCATCAGAATATTTAAATAAATCTACACTACTCGTACCTCTACTAGATGATGCGTACCTGGCCATTTGAGTCTGCGTCGTATCAATGCCAAATTCAACCGGATGATGTTTCTCCATGTGCTTGATCATATTGCCGTATCCACCAGAAAATTTATAGATAACCCCACAATAGTTGCAAATTTCTCATTGTGAACCATCTTCTAGGCGTTCCAAAGTAAAATGAATTTTGAAAATATCGGAGGACCGAGCCTTAACTTCTCTTCTCTGTGATTGTGCACTGACAATAGAGCCGCTCTCTTGGGTTGGCATATTTGACATTATGTTCTCGGATGAGCTTGCCATATTTTTTTGAGAAATTAGGAAGAAAAATAAGAAAATTGAATAATTGCGATGCGAATGCTAACAAATTAACAACTAAATAAATTGAGATTGAGAATAAGAATATAAGATTATAAGAGAATGTATTGAAGTAAGATTGAGAATAAGAGAATTATAGAAAATGAGAGAGTTGAGAATTTGGTGTGATGAAATTATGAAATGAATCCTATTTATAGAATTTCAGAATTTTTTTGATACCAAAAATGCCCCTAATATAACCGTTTATTACCATTATTAGAGGTACATTAGTAATTTTTATTTTATATAATAAATTTTTTTTTTTTTAATTCTTTTATTTTTTTTTTGGCAGGGAGCCGTTCGGTTCCGGTTGGAACCGTCCGAACCGGTGGAACCGTACGGTTCCACCGGTTCGGACCGGTTCGAGTTGGGGTGGAACCCCAACCGAACCGGTCCAATTCCGGAACTGGAACCGAAAACGGTTGGAACCGGAACCGGAACCGGTTCGGAACCGGAACCGTGGCCGGGTCTAAGTAAATCATTCATTAAAACACAAAAAGGGGGAAATGTCAATATTATTACAAAAAAATGTATTGTTTGTTACACATGGCCCCTTTGGGGTCACCCTCATTCCACAGCCCGCACAAGGGCGACTGGTTCATCTTGGTCAGGCTTTAGAGGTAAAACCTCTAGCTCAGGTTCAACAGATGGGATCTCGGTTTCAGTTTGGTCGGCATGAGGAGCTTCGAATTTGGCTGCGGGGACTTTTAACTCGGGAACAGGGGCCTCAAGCAGCACTTCCTTAGGAACTGTGGACATGGGAATGACAAATATAGGTTCGGGGTCTTGAATCTGCTCCGGATGGGGCATGAGTAAAACAAGAGCCTTCTCATCTGAGAGCTCCCCCTTGCAATATTGGATGGCAATGTGGATGGGTCCCATGTCCACCTCGGGCACTAACATCGGGATGATCTCCGCGCAATCCCCAATCCCGTCAAGCTTGGCCTTCTCTAGGTCCGTTTTCAGCTTGACCTCTTTGTTTTTCAGGACATCTCGGGCCTGATCCCTTTCCTTGATTGCTGCTTTGAGCTTGGAATCTAAGCTTGCAGTCTCTCACCTCACATGTTTAGCTTCGTCCTCTGTAATATCCATTTTTCTCTTTGCAATTGCAGATGCATTACGGAGGGAATTATTCAGTACGGTGGCCTCATCCGCAGCCTTTTTCAGACTCTGGATCTCTTCTTCTTGTTTGGCCATTTCGGCCTCTCGCTCTGTCATCTGGGATTGAAGCCTCTATACTTGGCCCCCATCGGACAGTAAGCTCATCAGCAGGTCTTTGTTCCAGGCCATCATGTAAACCATCTGCAAGAGAGAAAGAAAGGGTTAGAATTCGCCAAGTAAAAGCGAAGAACGGAAACAGAAAAGAGCATTTACCTTAAGTATTTGGGTAGAGAACTTGGAGATCACCTCCTCGGGGGAGATGTCCTCATATTTTGGGATCTTCTCGGGGTTGGGGACCGCTTCAGCTAGTAAGTTGATTACAGGCACCGGATGGGCTACCACATCTTGGACCTTTTCATTAAGGTCGTTCACCCCCAACACCACCCCATTATTCCCCGTCCCGGAGGGAGCCTTTGCCGTTTTCTTCTTCTTCTTCTTCTTCCGGGTGACAACCTTCTTGGGGGTTATGCTTCTTCTTCCTCTTCAAGCTCGACTACTTCTTCGCCGAGCATACGATGGTGTTTGCTCGAAGGTCTTGATGAGGCAGAGGACGGTTGGACTGTTGGGCTCGGAGCAGCCAGTGTGAGAGTAGGTTGAGGAGGTGCCATCGGATGAGCAAGCAGTTTGGCTTTTCACTTAGCCTTAGGAGGAATCAAAGTGGTCAATAGCCACCGAGAACTTCCAGCTGCACCCTGGCCGGCCTTTTTGGCCAGATTCTTGATCCGTCCATTGACATCGCCCGACTTCGTCATTCCTGCAGAATACAAGACAAGAAATGTGGTCAGTTTCTGAGTACGGATAATTTCAAACAGATTCAAACTGAGTATAAGAAACTTGTTAGCATGTCAGGAGAAAACTACCTTGTCGTCTTAGAGCCCGAGGAGGTGTGTTCCGGATGAGGCCCGACTCTACAAAGGCGACGTCATGGACAATACTCTTCCAGGAGCCGGAGAAACTCCGGGCATTCTTAATCCAGGTCCGGACCTCATGACAGACTTTGAGATGATCCATCCTGCAGGCTGAAAAGGTTTGAGAAGTTAGTGTTTTTTCATAAAATTTATGGAAAAGACTAAGGGAGCAGGTCCTCACCTCTTTTCGTAAAGACGTATGGGACATCTATCTCTTTGAAATTTGTTGACCGAGACCAACCCCAGTTGCCCGTGGCCCACAACCAAGGATCTTTGATGTTCTTGTTAGTCTGGGGGAGCTCGGTGATGAGAGCATGTGCGTCGCCATAAGAGGAGAGATAATACCAACCGTGATGAGATTTTTGGTTGGCCTACCATTTGTACAATCTTTGTAGCTCCACAAAGGTCGGCTCTCCTAGGCCCGCTTGATGCCATATCACATCAAGACCAGCCAATATTCTCCAACTGTTCAGATTCAGCTGGCAGTGAGCAACTTCCATCGAGGCAAGCATCCTCGCAAAGTAGGACTGGATAGGTGGTCGGAGCGTAAACACACACGTATAACGCAAGCGTACATATCGTTCAAGTAGTATAAAAAGTATCGATCCCACGAGGACTTAATACCTAAGTTATTAATTTTATGA
Source organism: Zanthoxylum bungeanum (assembly GCA_019454045.1). Taxonomy (NCBI): domain Eukaryota; kingdom Viridiplantae; phylum Streptophyta; class Magnoliopsida; order Sapindales; family Rutaceae; genus Zanthoxylum; species Zanthoxylum bungeanum. The sequence goes on from SKCR01036268.1 coordinate 31,174, forward strand.
GGTTAAATGATTACTAGTATCTAACAGGTTGTTTAATTGATTTGAAATGACGACGATTCTAAATTAAAGACAAGTAAATGAAATTGTTCGAAAGTAGATTTAAGAAAATTCAATATTAAAAACTATCTAAGGTTGTGATTTCTTTTAATATCATTTTAAAGATGAAGTGATTATTTTATAGTTGGGTAAAATATTGATTTATTAACCTGGAACACTAAATTATGTAAAAGCCTCTTCCGATGGTCAATTACAAATACCTAGTATAATCCAATTGAACCATATGTGTATGTCAACCAAATTACCTAGATTCATTAAGATTAAGTTCCAATTATGGCTACCCCCGCCCGACAGGTATATTCCTATCATGTAAGGAAATCTATTAAAGGGTTATCTATCCTCAAGGAAGATCGTGGGCTATTGAGTCTGAGGTCTTATACTTAAAATCCCTATGTCTAGTTCATTTTAAGTTTACCTAGTCAATTTAATTAATGGCCAGTTAATTAAAAAGTATTAAGATTAAGACTCAATAAATAAATCTTTATATTACCCAAATTATAATCTAACCCCTTATAAACCGGTGATATTGAAATTCATCACAACCCTAGATACTAATTTAGTTACGACACATAGCTAGGGCTGGTAAAATAAAAGACATAAAATGCTGAAAAGTAATTGCGGTAAAGTAAATACTGAAAGGTAAATTACAATAAAATAAATGCTAAGGTAAAAAGAATTACTCACCGTTTGAAAAGGTACAGCTCGTCCCAAACATAGTGCTTGACTTCTTTGAAGAACTTCTTCCGTTGCTGAGTTGTCCATTCCAACGGCCATTTTCCTGACACAATGTAGTTGACATAGTCAGCATACCAATGGACTTCCTGTTGATTTATGGCAAAAATTTATTCATCTGGAAAAGTTTCTTTGATTGACAGTTCTTTGCCAGCTGTTTCTCTATTCTCAAGCCTCGATAGATGATCTGCCACCTGATTCTCTGTCCATTTCCTATCTCGAATCTCCACGTCGAATTCTTGCAAAAGAAGTATCCAACGGATCAATCTGGGTTTGGCATCTTTCTTTGTGATAAGATATTTGATTGCTGAATGATCTGTGTAGACCACCACTTTTGGGACCCAACAGATAAGAGCGAAATTTGTCAAAAGCGTACAAAACTGCGAGCAACTCCTTTTCGGTGGTTGTGTAGTTGAGTTGAGCTTCATTCAAAGTTCTGCTGGAGTAATAAATGGTGTGGAAAATCTTTGCTTTGCGTTGTCCCAAAACTGCACCTATAGCAAAATCACTAGCATCGCACATTACCTCAAATGGAAGGGTCCAGTCTGGTGCTACTATGATGGGAGCAGAGACCAACTTCTGTTTTAAGATTTCAAAGGCTTCCTGGCATTCTTTGGTGAAGTTGAAAGGCACATCCTTCTCCAGAAGATTGCATAGAGGTTTAACAATTTTGGAAAAAGTCTTTGATAAATCTCCTGTAAAAACCTGCATGTCCAAGAAAACTTCGAATACCTTTTACTGATATTGGTGGAGGTAGTAAAAAAAAAAATAGATACAAGTAAAGGTATCTAACCCCTAAACTAATAATAAAAGATAAATTAGTCCCCGGCAACGGCGCCAAAAACTTGGTCGGAGCGTAAACACACACGTATAACGCAAGCGTACGTATCGTTCAATTAGTATAAAAAGTATCGATCCCACGAGGACTTAATACCTAAGTTATTAATTTTATGAGGTTAAATGATTACTAGTATCTAACAGGTTGTTTAATTGATTTGAAATGGCGACGATTCTAAATTTAAAGACAAGTAAATGAAATTGTTCGAAAGTAGATTTTAAGAAAATTCAATATTAAAAACTATCCAGGGTTGTGATTTCTTTTAATATCATTTTAAAGATGAAGTGGTTATTTTATAGTTGGGTAAAATATTGATTTATTAACCTGGAACACTAAATTATGTAAAAGCCTCTTCCGATGGTCAATTACAAATACCTAGTATAATCCAATTGAACCATATGTGTATGTCAACCAAATTACCTAGATTCATTAAGATTAAGTTCCAATTATGGCTACCCCCGCCCGACAGGTATATTCATATCCTGTAAGGAAATCTATTAAAGGGTTATCTATCCTCAAGGAAGATCGTGGGCTATTGAGTCTGAGGTCTTAAACTTAAAATCCCTATGTCTAATTCATTTTTAGTTTACCTAGTCAATTTAATTAATGGCCAGTTAATTAAAAAGTATTAAGATTAAGACTCAATAAATAAATCTTTATATTACCCAAACTATAATCTAACCCATTATAAACCGGTGATATTGAAATTCATCACAACCCTAGATACTAATTTAGTTACGACACATAGCTAGGGCTGGTAAAATAAAAGACATAAAATGCTGAAAAGTAATTGCGGTAAAGTAAATACTGAAAGGTAAATTACAATAAAATAAATGCTAAGGTAAAAGGAATTACTCACCGTTTGAACAGGTATGGCTCGTCCCAGACATAGTGATTGACTTCTTTGAAGAACTTCTTCCGTTGCTGAGTTGTCCATTCCAACGGCCATTTTCCTGACACAATGTAGTTGACATAGTCAGCATACCAAAGGACTTCCTGTTGTTTTATGGCAAAAAGTTGTTCATCTGGAAAAGTTTCTTTGATTGACAGTTCTTTGCCAGCTGTTTCTCTATTCTCAAGCCTTGATAGATGATCTACCACCTGATTCTCTGTCCTTTTCCTATCTCTAATCTCCACGTCGAATTCTTGCAAAAGAAGTATCCAACGGATCAATCTGGGTTTGGCATCTTTCTTTGTGATCAGATATTTGATTGCTGAATGATCTGTGTAGACCACCACTTTGGGACCCAACAGATAAGAGCGAAATTTGTCAAAAGCGTACACAACTGCGAGCAACTCCTTTTCGGTGGTTGTGTAGTTGAGTTGAGCTTCATTCAAAGTTCTGCTGGAGTAATAAATGGTGTGGAAAATCTTTGCTTTGCGTTGTCCCAAAACTGCACCTACAGCAAAATCACTAGCATCGCACATTACCTCAATGGAATGGTCCAGTCTGGTGCTACTATGATGAGAGCAGAGACCAACTTCTGTTTTAAGATTTCAAAGGCTTCCTGGCATTCTTTGGTGAAGTTGAAAGGCACATCCTTCTCTAGAAGATTGCATAGAGGTTTAGAAATTTTGGAAAAAGGCTTTGATAAATCTCCTGTAAAAACCTGCATGTCCAAGAAAACTTCGAATACCTTTTACTGATGTTGGTGGAGGTAGTTTTTCAATTGTCTCTATCTTTGCTTTGTCTACCTCAATCCCATTTTGTGAGATCCGGTGTCCAAGAACAATGCCTTCTTGCACCATAAAGTGGCATTTCTCCCAGTTGAGTACCAGGTTTGTATCTTCGCACCTTTGTAACACATGTTCCAAATTTTGCAAGCAATGGTCAAAATAATCTCCAAACACAGAAAAGTCATCCATGAATACCTCCATACTCTGCTCCAGCATGTCTGAGAATATGGCCATCATGCAACGCTGAAAGTGGCGGGGGCATTACATAATCCAAATGGCATCCTGCGGAAAGCAAAAGTACCATAGAGACAAGTAAAGGTAGTTTTCTCCTGGTCTTCTGGTGCGATGGCAATCTGATTGTACCCTGAATATCCATCAAGAAAGCAATAGAATTCATGTCCCGCCAATCTGTCTAACATCTGGTCAATGAATGGTAGCGGAAAATGGTCCTTTCTCGTGGCTTTATTCAGCTTGATGTAGTCCATGCATACTCTCCATCCAGTCACCGTTCTTGTTGGGATTAATTCGTTCTTTTCATTGGTAACCACAATAATTCCTCATTTCTTTGGCACACACTGCATAGGACTCACCCAACTGCTGTCTGAGATGGGGTAAATGATGCCAGCATCTAAGCATTTGATGATTTCTTTCTTCACGACTTCCTTCATGATTGGATTGAGTCTCCGTTGATGCTCCACTGTGGGTTTGTACTCATTGTTCATCAAGATTTTGCGCATGCAAAATGATGGACTAATGCCTCGAATGTCTGCTATAGTCCAGCCAATGGCTTTCTTGTGCTCTCGTAACACTCTCAGCAACTTTTCTTCCTGCTCCAATGTTAGTGAAGAAGAAATAATAACAGGTAATTTATAAGAGTTTCCAAGAAATACATACCTGAGATAGCTTGGAAGCAACTTCAGCTCCAACTGTGGTGGTTCTTCAATCGAAGGCTTGATTCGATCTTTCTTTGGTAGTTCCAAACTTTCAACTGGTGGTGTTGCTTTGAATCAGAATGGTTTGTCAAGGTAGTTGATACATTCCAAGATTTCAGCATCTAGCTCACTGTCAGTCATGATGGTGATGCAATCTTCAAGTGTATATGTGGGATTTGGCTCAGTATTTTGAACGATACTTTCAACAACATCTACTCTGAAGCATTCTTCTTCCTTTTCATCGCTCGGGAATTTCATGGCTTTGAAAACATTAAAGGTCACTTCTTGGTCCTGTACTTTCATGGTCAGTTCTCTTTTTTGCACATCAATCACAGTTTTACCTGTAGTTAAGAATGGTCTCCCAAGAATGATAGGTATTTCTTTGTCTTCTTCCATGTCAAGGATGATGAAATCTGCTGGGAGAATTAGTTTGTCTACTTTCACCAGCACATCTTCAACAACACCTCTCGGAAATGCAAGTGTTCGATCAGCAAGTTGCAATGAAACTGAGGTAGGCATTGCTTCTCCAATCTGCACTTTCCTGTAAATAGAAAAGGCATCAAGTTAACACTAGCACCTAAATCACATAAAGCCTTACCGATATAATGTTCTCCAATGGTGCATGGAACTGTGAAACTGCCAGGATCTTTCAACTTCGGGGGAAGTTTCCTCTGAATAATGGCGCTGCATTCTTCCGTTAATGCAACTGTTTCGTAGTCTCCCAATCTCCGTTTTCGTGAAAGAATGTCTTTCATGAATTTGACATAACTGGGCATTTCTTCCAAGGCTTCTGCAAATGGGATGTTGATGTGCAGCTTTTTGAAAACCTCCAGGAATCGAGCAAACTGCTTGTCCAGTTTGTTTTTCTGAAGACGCTGAGGAAAAAAGTGGAGGTGGAATGATTCTCTTTGCCTCTTTTTCATTTGCTTCTTTTTCCTTTGCCTCTTTTTCCTTTGCCTCTTTTTCCTTTGCCTCTTTTTCATTTGCTTCTTTTTCCTTTGCCTCTTTTTCCTCCATCTGTTGTTCAGCTTCTTTTGGAACTTCTTCTTGGGACATCTTGATTCCAACATCTTTGTTGATTTCAGTAACGTTTTTCAAAGTAATGGCTTGACATTGCTCATTCCCTCGATTCCTTGGATTGGGTTCTGTGTTGCTGGGAAGATTTCCTGGTGGTCTGTAACTCTGAGCATTGGCCAGTTGTCTGATTTGATTCTCCAGTGCTTTGATGGAAGCTGATTGGCTCTGAAAGATGGCATCGTACTTTTTTAACTGAGCCAGCACTTCTGCTATTCCTGGTTTATTTGCCTGCTCTTGGCCTTTGTTCTGTTGCTGAAATCCAGGTGGTGGATAGTTCCGCTGTTGGCCTGAATTGTTGCTCCATGAAAAATTAAGATGATTCCTCCATCCTGGATTGTAGGTGTTGGAATATGGATTGTTCCCCTGTCTGTTGAAATTGTTGACAAAATTCACCGTTTCTTCAAGTTGGTTTGATTCTGGTGTTCCTCCATATGGTGAACTTGTGGATCCAGTGGTAAGAGTCTCCATGAATTTGCATATTTGATCTAGCTTGGTGTTGACTGCTGTATTGGCTCTACTTTCATAAATTCATGCAATTCTTTGGATCATGCTCCTTTCAGTTGGCCACAATGAATTGTTGTTGGCCATTTCTTCGATTAGTTCCCAGGCTTGATCTTCTCCTTTTGCCATTAAAGCTCCTCCAGCAGCAGCATCGATTGTGGTTCTCATTATTCCAGAAAGTCCATTATAGAATGTTTGGACTTGAAACCATTTTGGAATCTCATGGTGTGGACATTTCCGGAGTAAATCTTTGTACCTCCTTGTTGCACAAAGGATGTGATGTCATTCCTCAGCTTTCCAGTTCTGGCTGGTGGAAAGTATTTTGCAAGAAATTTGGTGGCTAAAGTGTTCCATGTTGTGATAAAACCTGTTGTTAATGAATGTAGCCAAGCTTTAGCTCTGTCCTTCACGGAATATGGGAAAACACGCAGTCTCATTGCTTCTTCAGCTTCTCGGTTGTAATTGAAAGTGCCGCAAACTTCCAGGAAGTTGCTGATGTGAGCATTAGGATCTTCAGTTTCATTCCCCCCAAACTGAACTGACTGCTGAATCATCTGAATGCATGTTTTTTGATGTCTCCTGCATTTGCTGGTAAGGGAGGAAGTACAATACAAGAAATGAGTCTGTCAATCACCGGAATGGTTCTGTCTCGAATATGAATTGGTGGTGCAACCTCCAAAGGTTCAGTTTCCATGTTGACTAAAGCTTCTTGGGCTTCTCGCCTTTCCCTTCTCAACTGTCTGATGGTTCTTTCAATTTCTGGGTCAAGCGGTCGAAGTTCAAAGCTTCTGGTTCGTCTCATGAAGTTTCTGATTACCTGAAACACAATTAAAATGAAAACAATAAGTAAAAAGAAAATTAGATACAAGTAAAGGTATCTAACCCCTAAACTAATAATAAAAGATAAATAAGTCCCCGGCAACGGCGCCAAAAACTTGGTCAGAGCGTAAACACACACGTATAACGCAAGCGTACATATCGTTCAAGTAGTATAAAAAGTATCGATCCCACGAGGACTTAATACCTAAGTTATTAATTTTATGAGGTTAAATGATTACTAGTATCTAACAGGTTGTTTAATTGATTTGAAATGGCGACGATTCTAAATTTAAAGACAAGTAAATGAAATTGTTCGAAAGTAGATTTTAAGAAAATTCAATATTAAAAACTATCTAGGGTTGTGATTTCTTTTAATATCATTTTAAAGATGAAGTGGTTATTTTATAGTTGGGTAAAATATTGATTTATTAACCTGGAACACTAAATTATGTAAAAGCCTCTTCCGATGGTCAATTACAAATACCTAGTATAATCCAATTGAACCATATGTCTATGTCAACCAAATTACCTAGATTCATTAAGATTAAGTTCCAATTATGGCTACCCCCGCCCGACAGATATATTCCTATCCTGTAAGGAAATCTATTAAAGGGTTATCTATCTTCAAGGAAGATCGTGGGCTATTGAGTCTGAGGTCTTAAACTTAAAATCTCTATGTCTAGTTCATTTTAAGTTTACCTAGTCAATTTAATTAATGGCCAGTTAATTAAAAAGTATTAAGATTAAGACTCAATAAATAAATCTTTATATTACCCAAACTATAATCTAACCCCTTATAAACCGGTGATATTGAAATTCATCACAACCCTAGATACTAATTTAGTTACGACACATAGCTAGGGCTGGTAAAATAAAAGACATAAAATGCTGAAAAGTAATTGCGGTAAAGTAAATACTGAAAGGTAAATTACAATAAAATAAATGCTAAGGTAAAATGAATTACTTTTACTACTACTAATTTAGATATCTCCCTAAAATAATATATAAACTTGTGATAATATTACCAACCGACCATTCTGGCGGTATCCTAATTAAGTCAAATTAAGTCCAACCAGCATTAAGGCGGTAATATTTGTCCATAACCAGCCATAAAGGCGGAACCAAAATAAACCAGCCATAAAGGCGGAACCAAAATTAAATTACCAACCGACCAATCTGGCGGTATCCTTGATTAGTCAGTTTAAACCAGATTAAAATTAAATTACCAACCGACCAATATAGCGGTATCCTTTTTAAGTCAAATTTTAAATAGTGAATATATTATTTTTAAGGGAGATTAATCTAAATAGCAATAGTAAAAGAATTACTTTCACCCTAGCTGGGGAAGTTACCTCCTCATGATGAATAGTAAAAACTGTAAAAAGTAAGAAAGTAAATTACTATTATTACAGAACGTAATTAAAATTATTACAAATTTAAAACTAAAAATTAAAACGAAACTTAGAGAGAGAAGAACTCCCTATTTACATCAAAGAAATGGGAGAGAATGGTACAACAAAATCTGAAATCTCGAGCTGAATTTATAGGCCTCGGTGGGGTTCCAGTGTCGCGACGCCAAGGGCTTTGGCGCCGCTACGCCAGCTGCAGTTGGCGTGGCATGCTCTGGTTTTGACACGTCGCAATTCGGATAAGAAGATAAGGCGACACGTGGCGAGGCGGCTAAGAGCTCAATTATTATGCTGACGTGGCGATGACGTGGCAAAGCGGATGAGATCAATTGTCGGCACCGTAGGATTGCGACACGTGTCACAGTGTGATTGGCTGATGATGACGTGGCATGTTGACTCGATTGACCTGCTGACGTGGATGATTACGTGGCACGACGCGTGGAAGAGTTGACTCGTTGACCGGGTGACGTGGCGACACGTAGGATGACACGTGGCACACGTGGAAATAGTATTTGTCGGCATCGTAGGATGATGACATGTGGCACGGCGCACATTAGCATATCGGCTGTGATGGTGACACGTGGCACGGTGCATGTTAGCAAAGTCAAACTTCTCAAATTCTTACCCGTTGACCCGGCGCACGTTAGCAGCTCTGGTGCACGTTAGGCGTCGCGACGCCAATGGCTTGCGCGTCGCGACGCGCCAATATTACCGAAATGACCTTTTTACCAATTTTTCATGTTTTGCCCCAAATCACCTCCAGAATGTCCTGAAACTTTATTTATCTACAAAATAACACAAAACACATCAAAATATTCACAAGACTCAAGAAACTATACAAAATATTAGGTTAAGTGAGTGGGAAATAGTGATAGATTTACCACTCATCAATAGGCAGTCGCAGACCACACTCGAAGAAGGAAGGGAGAATGGCCACAGAGCCAGACTCGGGCCGACTTGCAAACTCATCGAGGCTCGGGACCTCAAGCGCTATTTCTATGGGGACCTCATACTGATGACGGAGAGTGCACAAGGCATCTTTCTAGATGGTTGAAAGATGATCCATGTCCAGGGAAGACCAGTCTAGTTCGCCCGGTTCGGGATTTTTCTGGGGATTTCGGTGGCGATAGGTGTCATTCTCTTCATGAGATGGAGTTGGAGTGATATCTAATTCCTCTAAGCTGGCCGTCCCCGAGCTGGAGGAAACCTCTTCAGCACGAGGAGGCTGAAATATTGGGGGCCGAGCTGAGGACGATTCAGCATCTGACATTCCTAACTTTGGCAGGGTCCAAGAAAGGCAGATAGTAATCAATTTGGGGGCATCATATACTCAAAGGCTATTCTAGCGACCAATGACCTACACCAGAAGTCTCTAAACGTCCCGACAGTGGCCAAAAATAGTAAGTCTCTTCATTAATATCAAACCAAACACATACTAAATAGCAAACCCAGCAAACCCGAGAATCAAAAATCCTAACCCACAACCCAACATTTGGCCTAAAAAACACATGCATCTTATGCCACCCAACCAACCCGTAAACCACACTATATATTTCCACAACACATTCGCAACACAGAGTAGAGGCATAAACATGATAGAAAGCATGAAGAACAAGCAAGAACAAATACATGAACATTCGCAGGTAGCAGACAAGCATGAAAAGTCTCAGTAATTGGGAAGAATGAGGTCCAGCAGAAGATTTACTTGATTCAAGGGGTTGTATGGAGAGTTGGTCTGGTCGGTCTTGAATTCCGTTGATCTCAAAAAGTGGGGAGAAATCTTTTGCGCTTTGGAAGAGCTGGTTTTCGTAAAAGAGGGAAATGTGTGAAGCTTCCCCCTTTTTGTAGGAAGCTTGGGGAATTTCTGGCCGTTATATCAGAGGGAGAGGCCTCGGATGCGCTCCGCAGGTCACTTTTAAATTCCATATTCTCACACTATAATGAACATATGAGATTAAAAACCCTTCAACTGCCCCTTGAACGGTTGATTGTTTTGGTTTTGGCGGGATAATCACGGATGTTTGACAAGTGTCACAGCCGGACTAAACCCTAAAAATGATTTGATGGACATTTAAGAGGTAATGATGGTTTACGGTTTCCAAGGGACGGCTACCAGAAGGGTAAATGAGGTATTTGCTTCATGCCACAACACCATTTGGACAGGTATCAGAACTTTCAGTGACCGAGCACATGAAGAGGACGGGGACGACCCGATTAATAGCCGAGGAAGTTTTTGTGGCTCCTCGAGGCGGACACCACCTTGTTGATCGACATTCCCATGAATTCATAGTTCCCGGTACCAACTCATACACTCGTTGAAACCGAGAACTAATGGACATATATTGATGTTGATTTTTGTGACCAAGTGTTTTGAACAGCTCGTCAAGGGCAGAGACAAGATTTCTTCTTTTGGGAGGACGAATATTGGGGGGGTATTAACCGTTATTTGACCAGACATAGAATTGTGTCTGGTGCCTCCCAAAACACAATTCTGAACCTTATAATTCAGCGTCCCGGCTAGCCGGGCTACGGATCGGTGATGGGCCAAAGCCATGAGGACAGAAACCTCCTCATGCTGGGCGGCTCTGGAGTCAGCAAACGCTATGAAGGCAAAAACCTCCATATGCTATGCTTCTCCTGATCCGAGACGGTTAGATAGATTAACTCACAGGAGAAGAAACCTCACTGTGTTCGCCATCCCTGGGTGGTGCAATCACGGTTAGGCAGATAACTCATAGGGGAAAAAACCTCATGATGTTCGCCATCCCGGAGGTGGTACAGAAGCTCGGTTAGACATATAACTCACGGGGAAAAAGACCACCTCGTGTTCGCCATCCCGAGATAGTTCCTCAAAAACGCGAGTCATGGGGTAGTAACGCTCCGGCCTCGGGGGTTTGATAACGACACCCGGGTATGGTGTGCCACGAGGGGTTTGCGCTTTTCCCATATGCACTTCACCCCTTGATGCGTTTTGGATACTCAAAGGTGAAAGGAGCCAGGTCGGAACACTTCCACCGGGGTTTGATAATGACACCCGGGATTGGCGTGCCACGGGCTTGATGCCCTTCCTAGCTATCGATCACCCCTTCGCATCGAGCACATCCCAAGAATATTGAATATGGCTTTCACATTCAATTAATAAACAAGTAAAGCGGACAAGTTTTTTAATTCAAAAGAGAAAGTCTTATTCATATTCAAGGGACCTACTGTCATTCTTACAACTCTTTGTAGGACATTTTATGAGAGGCTTTGTAATAATTTCATGGTTCTGGTCAAAGAAGAGATCTACTCGAAGTACTTCCTCAGCATCTCGACATTCCAGGGCTTCTTAAGCTGGGTATCATCCAACTATCTCAAAAGATAGGTACCCGGTCTTACTATCTCCACCACTCTGTATGACCTTTCCCAATTGCCACCCAACGAGCCCTCTTCGAGTCTTCGGGTATTCAACGTAACCCCCCTAAAAACCAAATCTCCAGAGGAAGGAATGACTGAGTATAAACCTTCTTATTGTAGAAACGGGCCATTATTTACTGATAGACTGCCGCTTTTATAGCGAAATTTTCCTGCCTTTCTTCGATTAGATCGAGGTGATTATTGACGAGCTCTTCATTCTGTCTGGTCTTAAAATACCGAACCCTATGGGTAGACATCCCAATCTCTGCTGGAATAACTGCTTCACACCCGTAGGCTAAAGAAAATGGGTTTCCCCTTGTGGAATCCTTGTAAGTCGTCTGATGCACCGATATACTTCTAGTAACTGCTCGACCCACAGCCCCTTGCAAGATACGAGTCGGGCCTTTAGATTTTCCTTGATTATTTTATTGTTCGCCTCGACCCGTCCGTTAGACTTGGGGTGAGAAGGTGAAATGAATATCAAGGCGATTTGGAGGTCTTCATAGAGCTTCCTGAAACCTCTATTGTCAAACTACTTCCCATTATCCGTAATGATGGCCCGAGAGATCCCGAACCTGCATATGATATTCTTCTTCACAAAGTCCGTCACCTTCTTCTCCATGATTGTAGGTAGGGGTTCGGCTTCTACCCACTTGGTGAAATAATCAATGGTAACAATAGCGTATTTGGCCTGTCCTCGCCCAGCTGGCATCAGCCCAATGATGTCTAGCCCCCACTAGGTGAACGACCAGAGGCTGTCTAGAATGGTCAGCTGTTCTACTAATTGATGGTGAATGTTTGCATTTTTCTGGCATCCCTCACACTTCTGGGCTATCTTCACCCCATCTTGATGCATGGTCGTCTAGTAGAATTCCTGCCTCAGCCCCTTTTACGTAATTGACTGTCCCTCAGCATGACTCCCACAAATCCCTCCATGAATTTCTCTGAGCACATAATCTGATTCCTCAATCGTAAGACATCTCAAAAGCGGCACCGTATAACCCATCCGATACAACACTCCTTCAATCAGGCAAAACTTAGAGCTTCGATACTTTAGTTTTCTCGCCTCTTTCCTCTCTTCAGATGTCTCCCCAGTCTCCAAGTACTTCCTAATCGGGTCCATCCAAGAAGTTTCCCCTCATGCGTCCACTTTCATCATCTCCGGCTCCCCAACACTCTTCACCTGTAGGCAAATCAAATGGATAGTTCTAGACTTCTCCGACTTAATTGATGATAAAAGCCGAGTCAAGGAGTCTTCCTGATGGTTGTTTTCCCGACCAATCTACTCGAACTGTACATTGCCCATCTTCCCAGCCAACTTATTCACTTCGATCATATAAGCCATCATGTTCGGCTCTCTGGCCTGAAACTCCCATTTTGACTGTTGGATGGCCAGTTGGGAGTCGCTTTTCACAGTTACATCTCGGACACCCACCGTCGTGCACAACTTTAAACCGGATGAAATGGTCTCATACTCGGCCTCATTATTTGTGGCATCAAAGGTGAATCTCATGGCATATACATCTCCTCACCATCACTACTCCGTAAGATAATCTCGGCTTCGTAACCTTGTGAACTGACCGAATTGTCCACCGAAAACTCCCACTTGATCTCTAAGACTTCTAAAATTTGTGGTCCTGCGAACTCGGCCATAAAATCTGATAAAGCTTGCTCATTTACTGCTGCTCTTGGCAGATAGGATATGTCATGCTCACTCAGTTTCACCGACCACTTTACTAATCGACCCGAGAACTCCGGCTTATGCAGGATTTACCTTAGATGATGGTCGGTATAGACCCCGATAGGATGAGCCTGAAAATAAGATCGCAACTTTCGGGTCGCAATAATCAAAGACAAAGTTAGCAATTTATGGGCCGAATATCTGGTTTCTGCATCCAGCAGGGCCTTTCTAATATAGTACACCGGCCTTTGGACCTTGTCAACCTCATACACTAGCACCAAGCTTAAAGCATGCTCAGAAACAGCTAAGTATATGAACAAAGTCTTACCTGGGATCGGTTTGGCCAAAAGTGGAGACTGAGCTAAGTATTGCTTTAGCTGCAGGAAGGCTTCCTCACACTCTGTCATCCAGCTGACCTCATTATTTATCTTGTTGATTAACTTGAAAAAAGGATGGCATTTATCGGTTTCTCGGGAGATGAACCGATTTAATGCAGCCACTCAGCCTATTAAACTCTGCACCTCTTAGACCGTTCTGGTAGGCTTCAATTCCATAACAGTCCAGATCTTCTGTAGATTTGCTTCTATACCCCGTGCACTGACCATGTATCCTAGAAATTTACCCGAAGCTACATTGAATGCGTATTTCTCCGGGTTCAGCCTCAAAGGTGTTGGGGTTGGTGCTTAGAGCGTCAATTCCCGGTTGTATTTCATTTGAATACTTCTGTAAAACATTATTATTATGAATAATATATGCAGTTTCTATAATATAATCTATCTTTCTATATGGTAAAGACGTAATGACCCTAGAATGATTAGTCATGATACAGTTGCAAAAGCGTCGCAACAGACATTGAGTAGTATCATGACGTTGTCATTCTCAGACAGTTCCTGGTCAAGGTTTACACTACTTGATCAGTATAGTAAACCCGTTGAGACTGGTACATTTCGTATACTGGAATATATGATTCCAATGGTTTCTCAATGAACCATAAGTCTTGGAGACTAGTATAGACGTGTAGGTGTTTATAGCGGATAAACACTGAACGACTCACCGAAGATTCTTAATGGATGGTACACCAGAGTCAATAAGGATCTTCTTGGGTTGAGTAGCACTTGTGATTCTTAGACTTGAGATGCCATTGTGGGCACATGAGACATCTTCTACACTTAGACGGCAGTCACGTCACCGATCTATTAAGATTAGACCTCCGCCTGTTCGTTGGGTGTAGATAGATCCTCAGGGTGTCCTATGTGTGTCAAGATAGGATCCGTCAGTTCTGTGTACCAGAGCATAGGTAGTCCATATGATTAGCAATCAGATAAAACCATGGGCCCATGGTAAAGTTTAGAAGCTAGTTCTAAACATTCTTTTGAGATTGCTAATAGAATAGTCGACTGGATAAACCCGATAGAGATTTGACGTTTATCTATATCTCTGGGATTTATCCGGATACATGTGACGGAGGAATTATACATTTGCCATGACCTCGACCTGTATGGTTCATCGAGATTATCCGTGATCGTCATAATCTACGAGTGGATAGATTATGGACACGAAATTTGATTTCGTGACGGATATACCTGAATTTAGAGAGTCTCAATAATGAAACATACTCGTAGAGCACTAGAGCAACATTAATAAATAATATTGATTATTTATAAAGTCGTTTAAAGGTTAAACGCAAGATACGTGCTAAATGGACTAGATAGTCATTTGCCTAATTATCGTGTATTTACATTAATACTTGATTAATTTAAATACACATTAATTAATAGTCAAAATGAGTTATTTGACTTATATCCTAAATGAATATATGTTTTTAATATTTAATGTAAATATTATACATATATTAATATATTGTATTTGATTAATTAATTGATTATTTAATTGTTAAATGATTAAATTAATTAAAATATAAATATCTTACATTAGGATATTTGATGTAAATGATATTAGTTGCTTTTGTTGACTTTATATAAATATCTATAAAGTTTATTAAGATATTTATGCAAGTTGATTTAATGAAATTGAAATAAAATTAAAACAAAATTGCTTATTATTCCATTTGGTAATTTCGGCCAAGGCCTTAATGTAATAAGTATATATTGTTTTGTTTTTCATTTAGACTTAACCTAATACACCTTTACTAAAAGAAACTCCATTGAAGAAGCCAAAGGAAGTTTGTGAAAGAAAGACAAAATCAAAAAGCTTGGATTTTTAGTAAGTTTCTTGAACTTGCTATTAGTAAGGAATTTGTTCCTTAGGTTCTAGGCTTTAATATCTGATATTCTAAGGTTATTTCTTTCTTTTTTTCCTTGTGTTTTTGTTGATGGAAGTTTTGATGGAGGTGTAAATCATGTGTGATGAAGGAAGTGTATGACTATTGTAGTAATAAGCTTTCTTTTAAGGTTTTGGAAACCATGTTGCTAATCTAGAGTTGTTGACCCACTCTTAGATGACCTAGATTTGATCTTGTTGTTTCATTGTGTTGAGACTTGGATTGGATGTAAGAATGATGATTGAAGTAATTGATTTAATGTATTTGGTCTAATTTGTCTATTTGTGGAAATTGAAAAATTAGGGTTCATGACCAATTCCAAATTTGAGGCTTTTCATATATGTTGTGTATTTGTGTGTGTATATGATGCATATAAAGTTTCATGTTGATTGGATTACATTTAGATGTGTTTTGAAGCATGAAATGACAAAAGGCACAAAATGCCCCCTTTTGAGGCTCACGGCTTTGGAGTCAAAATTTGGGATTTTTGTTGCTTATGGTGTTTTGATGTTTTGAACATGCTAATTTCATCTTAGAAATGATTTAGAATCATTCAAAATTGATTAGATCAATTTCGGACTAAAATGGACAAAATACCAAAGTAAGGGTAATTTGGTAAATTCACTTAAATATGATTTATTGAATTTTATTTCATAATTTGATTATTGGATAATTAAATAAATATGTTTATTTAATTAATCCGAGAAAAAGTTTTGAAATCGAAAATACGATTTTCCACCGCTTCCGCTGCGTTACCGGATTCAGCCCCTAAAAACCCCTACAAAATGGTATCAGAGCGAGTCCGATTCTAGCCCACCTAAAATGATTAGCCTTCATTGAATCAATGTTTAATCATGTTTTCTTGACTTTATGCATGCTTATAATAATCTAATTTGGTTAGATTTAGGGTGTATGACACTTAGCGGAAAATCCCTAATTAATAAGGTTTGAATGTAATTATGTATTTGATGCATGTTATATGGTCCGTCTTGTCAATACGATTTATAAATACTTCTTTGTGACTACATCCGAGACCGTGCCTCTGCTGTGAGGATGTAGCCGATAAAGATTTATTTATACCGGATGTATATCAGATACTAGGTAAATTCAAGTAAAAGCGGAATTCTGAACGTGCCCAGCTGTCAGGATTACGTAAGTAACTTGAGTTTATCATTGACGAGTTTAACCTTGGTACGTCTCCTTGTGGGCCTGCCTTCACAGCGACAACGAGAAACAGCAGGACCAGACTTAGGAGTCACTATTGAGTGATTGACAAATGAGTTGTCTATCTAATGAATATACGTAGGCGAGACCGTGCCTCTGCTGTGAGCTGAAATATATTCACGGGATCCACCTTTCACTATTAGTATTTAATTTGATCATTAAATATTTGTATTCTGTTTTGGAATTACAATATTGCATGATTTAGTGGGAGGGGCATATTAGATTAAAAATCCATGATCTAGTTTATGCTTTTGATATTATATGAAACTGCTTAATTTCTGCTAACCGTTTTTCGTGATCTATATGATAGATTGGCGATGGCGGCACAATCCACAAATCAGTTTACGCGTATGCTTGATGCGAACAAACTGAAAGGCGCTGAGAACTTCGCTGACTGGGAATTGGATTTGAGGATTGTCCTCGATTCCGAAAAGTTGGGATATGTTCTTGAGGGTCCGTTGCCCCTTGCTGTGGGTGCGGATGCTTCGGAGGAGGAACGCCAAGTTTTTGAAACTTGGAAGGATGATGATTTAAGGGTTAAATCATACATCCTTAGTTCACTGTCTCCGAAACTCAAGCAACAGTATTATGGTATGCTAGATTCCTATAGTATGATGACGCGATTGAGACAATCGTTTGAGAACAAAGAACAAGTGATTGTTCACAAAGTTGCCATGGAACTGTTCCATGCGCGTCTGGATGAGGGGCAAAGTGTTAGCCCACATGTTCTTCAGATGATCGATTTGATCGATCAATTGAGGCAACATAATCTCATCTTGAATGACATTCTCGGTAGGAGTGTCATTCTTGGTTCACTACCAGCTTCATTTCGCCAGTTCGTGATGTACTTCAACATGCACGGGACTGTCTGTACCTACCAGGAGCTACATAGGATGTTCCTCACGGCAGAAGAGGACCTTAAGAAGGGAGTACCGACTCGCCCTCCTAGAACTACTTCTCTTTCGGCTTCTTCCCAAGGATGGTCCAAGGGAAAGAACAAGAAACGCAAGAAGAAGAAGAAGGCTTTTGGTCCTCAACCACAGGCGAAGATTGCTAAGCCCAAGAGGGCTTCTGAAGACAAATGCCACCACTGCGGCAAAGTCGGGCACTGGAAGAGGAACTGTCCTGATTACATTGCCCAGCTGAGGAGAGACAGAGCATCTACATCAGGTACTTTTATTTTTCCAGTTATTGATTTATCTTTGGCTTGTGAAGCCGTTACATCCAACTGGATTTTAGATTCTGCTTGTCCCATTCACATTTGCAATTCGTTGCAGGTGCTGAAGGAAAATATGAGGCTGAAGTCCGGGGAGATGCAGTTGCGGTTAGGGAGTGGAGACTCTTTGGATGCAGTTGCAGTGGGAGTATGCGAGATCTCATTGCCGAATGAGACACTTTTGTTAAATGAATGCCATTTTGTACCTGGATGTGTAGCTAATATTATATCACTTTTTGTATTGGATACAGAAGGCTTTTGTATTAATATTAAGAATAGTTCTTTATATTTATATGATAGTAATAATATTCAGATCCTTTTTTGTCCAAACCAGCATGGTCATTATACATTGCAAACTTCAAAAGATATATTAAGTACTGGAGTTAATAAACGTAGTTTACCTGTAATTAATAATACTGAACTTTGGCATATGAGACTTGGTCACATTGGCGTTAAACGCCTTACCCAATTGGTTTGGAATGGTTTGATATCAGATCTTACCATTGAATCCTATCCAACTTGTGAATCCTGTATTCAGGGTAAGATGACCAAAGCCCCATTTTCTGGTGTTGGACACCACGCCACTAACTTACTGGAACTCGTACATTCTGATGTATGTGGTCCACTAAGTCAAACTGCTCACAGTGGTTATTCGTACTTCGTTACCTTTACCGATGATTTGTCACGGTACGGTTATGTGTATTTGATGCGACATAATCGGAAACCTTTGAAAAGTTCAAAGAGTTCCGAAATGAAGTAGAAAAATAAACTGGTAATATATTAAATGCCTTCGATCTGATCGAGGCGGCGAATATATGAGTGGTGAGTTCATGGATTATATGAAGGAGAATGGGATTCTCGCTCAATATAATCCTCCAGGTACACCACAACACAATGGTGTATCTGAAATGAGAAATCAGACTTTATTGGATATGGTCCGATCGATGTTGAGTTTCACAGATTTGCCCTATTTCTTATGGGGTTACTCTCTCTTAACAGCCGCACATCTTTTGAATAAGATTCCTTCAAAAGCTGTTCCTACGACTCCGTATCAGATATGGTTCGGTCAGAGACCAAATCTTAATTATATTAAGGTTTGGGGTTGTCCTGCCTATGTCAGGGTGACTCAGCAAGATAAGCTTTCGCCTCGAGGGCAAAAGTTTAGGTTTGTTGGATATCCTTCGAATACGAGGGGATATCTGTTCTATGATACCGAACATCGAAATGTGTTCGTAGTTCGCTTCGCAAAATTTCTAGAAGTAGAATTTTTGTCAGAAGGTGGTAATCATAGACAGGTTGAGCTTGATGAAGTCCAACCTGAAAACAACGAACCAACGAAGGAACCTGAAGTTCAAGTAGATGAATGACCTTCAACACACACACTCCGTAGGTCGGAAATGGTATCTAGACCTCATGAACGCTTGTATTTGATACAAGAAAAGAGTCTGGATGTTCTCTTAGTTGAAGAGACAGATCCTTTCACCTATAGAGAATCGATGTTGGACATCGACTCCGTGAAATGGCAAAGTGCCATGAAATCCGAGATAGACTCAATGCATGAAAATCAAGTTTGGGACTTGATTCCGCTTCCCGAAGGAATTGTTCCTATCGGTTGTAAATGGGTTTACAAGAGGAAGCGGGCCTGACGGTAAGTTGAAACTTACAAGGCCCGACTGGTAGCAAAAGGTTACACGCAGCGACCTGGCGTCGACTACGATGAAACTTTTTCACCAGTTGCAATGCTTAAGTCTATTCGGATTTTGCTTTCTATAGCTGCGTATCATGATTACGAGATTTGGCAAATGGATGTCAAAATGGCCTTTCTAAATGGATTTCTTGATGAAGAAATCTATATGGAACAGCCGGAAGGTTTTGCGTCCAGCGAAAACTCGGGCATGGTGTGTAAGCTTAAGAAGTCCATTTATGGACTTAAACAAGCTTCACGAAGTTGGAATCTTCGATTCGACGAGATTATTAGATCGTCTGGTTTTCTCAAGAATTCGGAAGAATCCTGTGTGTATCAGAAGGCCAGTGGGAGCATGGTCGTATTTTTAGTCCTATATGTGATGACATCCTAATCATTGGGAATGATTTAGGTATGTTACAAAGCGTCAAAGCGTACCTCTGTAAGAATTTCTCCATGAGAACCTGGGAGAAGCTTCATATGTTTTAGGGATAAAACTCTATAGAGATAGACAAAGGAGGCTGATTGGGTTATCCCAATCAATGTACATAGATAAGATCTTGGAACGGTATAGTTTTGGTAACTGTAAGACAACAAAAATAGTTTAGACATGGGATACATCTTTCTAAGAAGATGTGTCCACAAACAGAAGATGAGAAGGTTAGAATGTCTAACCAACCTTATGCTTCGTGTTTGGGTAGCATAATGTATGCCATGTTATGTACAAGGCCTGATATCAGTTTCGCTGTTAGCATAACTAGTCGATATCAGTCCTATCCGGGTAATGACCATTGGATGGCCATTAAACATATCCTAAAGTATCTTAAAGGTACCAAGGATAAATTAATAATTTATGGAGGAAACGAGCTGCAGGTTAATGGGTATACAGACTCCGATTTTCAATCGGATCCCGATGATAGAAAGTCTACATCTGGATTTGTCTTTACCCTTAACGGAGGTGCAGTTTGTTGGATGAGTTCCAAACAGGGATCAACAACAGATTCCACCACTGAGGAGGAATATATTGCAGCTTCTGAAGCTGCAAAAGAGGCTGTGTGGATAAAGAACTTTATCACAGAATTGGGAGTTGTCCCAAGTATCGAGAATGCGATTCCGTTATACTGTGATAATTCTGGAGCCATTGCGCAAGCAAAGGAAGCGAGGGCGCATCAGAAGTCGAAGCATATGGAATGCAAGTACCACATCATTCGAGAGATCCTGTCGCGAGGGGATATTGTCGTGTGCGAGGTACCGAGTGAAGATAATGTAGCAGACCCGCTGACGAAGGCCATACCTCCGAAGTTGTTTGATAACACGTGGAGTCGATGGGTATTAGATACAAACGATATTGGCACTAGAGCAAGTGGGAGATTTTGTTGGGGTTGGTGCTCAGAGCGCCAATTCCCGGTTGTATTTCTTTTGAATACTTCTGTAAAACATTATTATTATGAATAATATATGCAGTTTCTATAATATAATCTATCTTTCTATATGGTAAAGACGTAATGACCCTAGAATGATTAGTCATGATACAGTTGCAAAAGCGTCGCAACAGACATTGAGTAGTATCATGACGTTGTCATTCTCAGACAGTTCCTGGTCAAGGTTTACACTACTTGATCAGTATAGTAAACCCGTTGAGACCAGTACATGTTGTATACTGGAATATATTATTCCAATGGTTTCTCAATGAACCATAAGTCTTGGAAACTAGTATAGACGTGTATGTGTTTATAGCGGATAAACACTGAACGACTCACCGAAGATTCTTAATGGATGGTACACCAGCGTCAATAAGGATCTTCTTGGGTTGAGTAGCACCTGTGATTCTTAGACTTGAGATACCATTATGGGCACATGAGACATCTTCTACACTTAGACGGCAGTCACGTCACCGATCTATTAAGATCAGACCTCCGCCTGTTCGTTGGGTGTAGATAGATACTCAGGGTGTCCTATGTGTGTCAAGATAGGATCCGTCAGTTCTGTGTACCAGAGCATAGGTAGTCCATATGATTAGTAATCAGATAAAACCATGGGCCCGTGGTAAAGTTTAGAAGCTAGTTCTAAACATTCTTTTGAGATTGCTAATAGAATAGTCGACTGGATAAACCCGATAGAGATTTGACGTTTATATCTATATCTCTGGGATTTATCCGGATACCTGTGACAGAGGAATTATACATTTGCCATGACCTCGACCTGCATGGTTCAGCGAGATTATCCGTGATCGTCATAATCTACGGGTGGATAGATTATGGACATGAAATTTGATTTCGTGACGGATATACCTGAATCTAGAGAGTCTCAATAATGAAACATACTCGTAGAGCACTAGAGCAACATTAATAAATAATATTGATTATTTATAAAGTCGTTTAAAGGTTAAACGCAAGATACGTGCTAAAGGTACTAGATAGTCATTTGCCTAATTATTGTGTATTTACATTTAATACTTGATTAATTTAAATACACATTAATTAATAGTCAAAATGAGTTATTTGACTTATATCCTAAATGAATATATGTTTTTAATATTTAATGTAAATATTATACATATATTTAATATATTTGTATTTGATTAATTAATTGATTATTTAATTGTTAAATGATTAAATTAATTAAAATATAAATATCTTACATTAGTATATTTGATGTAAATTATATTAGTTGCTTTTGTTGACTTTATATAAATATCTATAAAGTGTTATTAAGATATTTATGTAAGTTGATTTAATGAAATTGAAATGAAATTAAAACACAATTTGCTTATTATTCCATTTGGTAATTTCGGCCAAGGCCTTAATGTAATAAGTATATATTGTTTTGTTTTTCATTTACACTTTAACCTAATACACTTTACTAAAAGAAACTCCATTGAAGAAGCCAAAGGAAGTTTGTGAAAAGAAAGACAAAAATCAAAAAGCTTGGATTTTTAGTAAGTTTCTTGAACTTGCTATTAGTAAGGGTTTTGTTCCTTAGGTTCTAGGCTTTAATATATGATATTCTAAGGTTATTTCTTTCTTTGTTCCTTGTGGTTTTTGTTGATGGAAGTTTTGATGGAGGTGTAAAGCATGTTTGATGAAGGAAGTGTATGACTATTGTAGTAATAAGCTTTCTTTTAAGGTTTTGGAAACCATGTTGCTAATCTAGAGTTATTGACCCACTCTTAGATGACCTAGATTTGATCTTGAGTTGTTTCATTGTGTTGAGACTTGGATTGGATGTAAGAATGATGATTGAAGTAATTGATTTAATGTATTTGGTCTAATTTGTCCAATTTGTGGAAATTGAAAAATTAGGGTTCATGACCAATTCCAAATTTGAGGCTTTTCATATATGTTGTGTATTTGTGTGTGTATATGATGCATATAAAGTTTCATGTTGATTGGATTACATTTAGATGTGTTTTGAAGCATGAAATGACAAAAGACACAAAATGCCACCTTTGTGAGGCTCACGGCTTTGGAGTCAAAAATTTAAGTTCATCTTAGAAATGATTTAGAACCATTCAAAATTGATTAGATCAATTTCGGACTAAAATGGACAAAATACCAAAGTAAGGGTAATTTGGTAAATTCACTTAAATATGATTTATTGAATTTTATTTCATAATTTGATTATTGGATAATTAAATAAATATGTTTATTTAATTAATCCGAGAAAAAGTTTTGAAATCGGAAAATACGATTTTCCACCGCTTCCGCTGCGTTACCGGTTTCAGCCCCTAAAAACCCCTACAAAAGGTCCCCACGAGGTCGACCAAGTGATCCTCCGACCTCTTGGTCATCGTTATCATGTCATCAATGTACAATTGCATGGTATTTCAGAAGAGGGGCTTGAAAATGTTGTTTACTAACCTCTAAAATGTAGCCCCAGCGTTCTTCAACCCAAAAGACATCATCTTATAACAATAAAACCCCTGGTTCGTGATGAAAGTTGTCTTCTCCTCATCCTCGGGATGCATCTTGACCTGGTTATATCCCAAGAATGTATCCATGAAGCTAAGCAGCCCATGACATGCCGTTGAATCCACCAGCTGGTCCACCTTCTGAAGTGAGAAACTATCATTTGGGCAGACATTGTTGAGATCAAAAAATTCTACACACATTCTCCAATTTCTGCTGGCTTTCTTTACCAAGACCACATTCGATACCCATTCCGGGTATTTAACCTCTCTGATAAATTCGGCCTTTAACAGTCTCTCCACCTCGGCCCATATCACCTCGCATCACTCCTGATTGAAGATTCTTCTATTCTGCTTGATTGGTTTGTGGTATGGATCCACTGCTAAATGGTGGTTAATGAATTTGGGATCTATCCCGGGCATGTCGCCATGCCCTCAAGCAAAAATGTCTGCATACTCATTTAAAAACTTTACCAGGCCTTCATTCAAGCTCTTCTCTAAACCTGCTCCCACTTTTATACTCTTCCCCGCTGAAGAGCTCTATTGATTCCAACTCCTCACCGGCCCCCAATTGAGCAAAATCTTCGGGACGTGGGTCTAGACACTCAACCGTCACATCCTCTTCTTCCCTCTCTTTCCTCTTCCGATTGTTTTTTTCAACGCAAATGGTCTCCTTTGAGACGGTAGTAAAACAAATCATTGCTACCCTTTGACTTCCACACACTATCCTAATCCCATCTCGGGTAGGGAACTTCAACTTCAAATAGTAGCATGACATTGCAGCCTTTGTTTTCATCATGAAAGGTCGTCCAACAATAACCTGGTGTAGGCACTGTATTTTTGCATATAAGTCCCTATGATGAGTCTCATTTGGAGACACTACCTTTTAATTCACGAAAGTCGCATGAAACGGACGTTGGAAGGGGAAATCCAGAATAAGCATGTCATCAGATTCATTTCACAAGTTCACTATTTTCGTTCGTGCTGCGTTCATAACCGCGTTCGAACGTTAAGCAGATTGCAGGCGTTCGTGTAGCGTTCGAATCGGCGTTCAAACGATGTCGGTATGAGTACAATTTATGTAGTTTGGTATATAATATTCTTGATTGATTTTAATTAGGCATGATTTTATTTGATATTTATTTTAATTTCCCATGTGTTAAATATGTGTTTTATTAATTTGGATGTGTTTTATGGGCTTTGGTGGCTAATTGGCGTTCGAACGCTATACGAACGCGAAACTTCTGTTTACTGTTCGAATGCGTTTTCGGACGCTACTCGAACGCGCACGCATTTTCTTAGTTTTATCATGTATCAGGTCGGTTCCCTTTCGAACGCATTCTCAAACGCTACACGAACGCGAACCTTCTGTTTACCGTTCGAACGCGTTTACGAACGCTACACGAACGCACACACACTGAACTGAGTCTTTTTCATCATAATTTATGCATAATTGCCCCTATTAGTTATCCCTTTGTATTACTAACCTGATTGCTTCTCTTTATTACGCATGATTATGCAATTGCCATTTATCTGCATTCCCCACATGTATGAGTACAATGTGCTTAGTAAGTTGTATGCTTGCCGTATGTTAGTTTACCTTTATGCATGCAAATTTGGACGTAGATTATATGCAAATAGGTTGTATGCAAATTGAGACATAGATTAAATGCAAATAGGTTGTATGCAAATCCGGACATAGGTTATATGCAAAACTTAGATATGAGCCTTGTATTTATGCATGCGAAATTAGGAGTAAATTATCCTTGGAAATAAATGTTGCTTAGGTTTGGTTGTATTATTGCACAAATCATTTTATTACAAGTGGCATAAGTAAGGGACCATTCTGAACCCAATGGTTTGAGGTCTTCCCTTGCGAGGGGTGAGTGCGGCCTTAAATTTTTGTCCTGGTTCACACCGGATGGCGACTCCATCATTCTCCGGTTTAGTCCCCCACGGGCTACTCCGTACTCCCAACCGGGCCGCGAGCCCGGAACAGCATGCGTCGCCTAGTTTCTGTGTTCCCACAGTCTGGCGACTCCATTGGGGATAGAGAATCGGCCCCGAAATATTTTCTTGTAATATTATGATTTGTGCTTTAATCAACCGTGTCTACTGTGGGTTAAAAGAGATTTAATCAAAGGCACTTTTAAGGCTGGGTAATGGATTGGTGTCTTCCTTCATTCATTACCTTTCTATAAGGAAAAGCTGAAAAGACACCTATATAATCATTTACTCGTAGCCTATTGTGATGGACTACTTTGGAGGACCCATTGTTTATTCCTGTCACCAAGCGATAAGAGCCTATGAGGCTAGGGTACTTAAGAGAGCCTCGCTCCACCCTCCCTCTGGGGACTACAACGGGAAATCCATTTGACAGTCAGTCACACACCATAACTCGTTGGCACGTACAGTAAGGTATAAAAAAGGTGCGCTCACTTGGTCGCTCGAACCCTTGAGTGAGGAGACCTAGTTGTAGGCAATCATTCGCCAACGAGAGTCTTTGTCTACACTCCCGTAAACCTACACGTAGACTGGTGTTGTATGGCTTATAGAAACTATTTCCTTGTGCTTGTGGACCATCCTCATTTGGATGCAGTTGGGCCTCTTGTCAGAAATGCGAACTTGTTGGGCCATTTAAACTGGGATGAGTTCGTATCCTATGACAATTGGGCCAAAAGCTTCTAAAATATTGATGGGCCACTCTGTAGAAATTATTTATGTATGCTTGTGTTTGGGAACATTGTCGTATGGATCCATTCGGACCTTTTGTCATGAGATATGGGCTTGTTGGGCCATTTAAACTGGGATAAGAACGTTTCCAGCTCAGTTCA
Source organism: Zanthoxylum bungeanum (assembly GCA_019454045.1). Taxonomy (NCBI): domain Eukaryota; kingdom Viridiplantae; phylum Streptophyta; class Magnoliopsida; order Sapindales; family Rutaceae; genus Zanthoxylum; species Zanthoxylum bungeanum. Next base: position 57,439 of record SKCR01036268.1, read on the forward strand.
AGATGCCGGATATGGCTAAGTTCAATGGGAATGGGGATCCGAGGGTCCATCTCCGTCAAGTGCAGAAAATGTTTGGGATGTCACTTGAGGGAGCGCCGGTAGTTTGGTATCACAACCTTGAGAGGAAGATTAAGGAAGATTGGAGGGAACTGGCTGATGCTTTTCTGAAGCAATATGTTACAGATCTGGAAATTGATTTGTCACTCCGTGATTTGGAGAACATTAAGCAGAAGCCTGAGGAAAGCTTCAAAGAGTATGTAGACCGCTGGAGAAGCCAGCTCCTAAAGATGCAGACTCGGCCCTCAGAGAAGGACCAAATTAAGATGATTATCAAAGGCACCAAACCCTCTATCTATGGGAAACTGAGGAGGATGACCTTCATGATCAATGACTTTCGACAGTTGAGGGAAACTGTCATGGATATTGAAGAAGAAGAAGCAGAGAACATGAAGTTTTATGGCCTAAGTAGGAGCCATATTAGGGGAACATCAGGTACCAAACATGTTTCTGCGGAGATTGCTGCCATCCGGAATCGGAGATTCTCCAACTTAGGGAGACTCTTGTCTAAAGTGCTGGAGAAATTAAAAAGACAAGGACTTCTGAAACCTCTGGAGACCAAACCACATCCCAACCCTCCACCACCACATCTCAATCTGAGCCAATACTGTCACTTCCACCAACAAAAAGGCCACGACACTGATAATTGTGCCCGCCTCCGCCATGAAATCCAGGACCTTATAGACTCCAAAAAGATACCCGACCTTGAAACAAAATGCCCCAACACACACCAAAATCCCCTACCAAATTACCATTCTGTCTCCTCACCAACCTATATGATAAACTCTGGCCTACCCGAAAACTTTTTCCTCAAATCCTTTGACCACCAAGCCTATTGCCTTGGAATTTGGGATAGTAACAGTGAAGATGAGACAGAACGGGGGCTGAATTTCTGGGAAGATTTCTCCAGTAGTGAGGAAGAATAAGTGAGGGGGATGACACGTAGTGGGCGTTTCTACAATGATATGACTGAGAAGGGTAAAAGAGTGTTATCAGAGGGTAGAGAAGTGGCTGAAAATACAGAAAATGCCGAGGGAGATGTAGTGCTACAGCAGTTGAGGAAAACCCGAGCACAAGTGAGTATCTGGATTTGTTGTGTGCATCCCAAGAGCACAGGCGGGCCATGGTTGAGGCCTTAAGCAAGATAGTGGTGACGAAAGATGCGAACCCCGCAATGTTTGTTGGGTCAGTACAAAAGGAGGTTTTGCAGGCAATCACTTTTTCTGAGGAAGAACTCCCAGCTGAGGGGAGAAATCATAATAGACCTTTGTTTATTAGAGCTAAAGTGAGGGGTAAAAAGACCTTGCATCACATGCAGATATATCAGAAGAGGTTGGCTCAGGCATTCAACAAGAAAGTGCATCCTACTAAGATAAAAAAGGGTGATTTGGTACTTAAGCAGTCAAGGCCGTCAACGACAGATCCGAGAGGAAAGTTCAGACCTAACTGGGAAGGACCTTACATAGTACAGAAAATAATGGGAAATGGGGCAGTAAAACTGTCAGACTTGGAAGGTAACGAGTTCACTGAGCCGATCAACGTGGACAGATTGAAGCAGAATTTTGCCTGAGAAAGAGAAGACTTGGCAGAAGGCCTAACCCGACGGGATAAGGAAACTCATGCATGCATGCATACACGTGACACATTTTGGCATTCGTTTTGTGTTTGTTTTATATCCACAGGTTTTGAAGAAGAAAAGAGAAAACGGCAACGATAAGCCGATTAGAAGCATTAACATACCAGCAGCAGTTTTGGGGTGCGTCCCAGGGGACGGGGCCCACATCAATACTAGCAGCAGTCTTGGGGATGCGTCCCGGGGTTGAGGCCCAGCGTCAACACATGTACCAATTGCAGTTATTAGGATGCGTCCCAAGATCGAGGTCCATTGCATCATCAGTTTCGGGATGCGTCCTAGGGTCGAGGCCCACCTTTTATCAGCGGTATTGGGATGCGTCCCAGGGTCGAGGCCCACTGCATCATCAGTTTCGGGATACGTCCTAGGGTCGAGGCCCACCTTTTGTCAGCGGTATTGGGATGCGTCCCAGGGTCGAGGCCCCCGTTGTCGGTTGCAGCTATTGGGATGCGTCCCAGGATCGAGGTCCACTGCATCATCAACTCAGTTCGAGACAGCAGGCAAGTCAGGTGGCAGCTGGCGAGCCAGGTAAGTGAAAATACATTGCATAACTTTGATAGGATTGTCACTGTTACACATTACACAAGTCCCATCAAAGTGGGGGTGACTGTAGGCACTGTATTTTTGCATATAAGTCCCTATGATGAGTCTCATTTGGAGACACTACCTTTTAAGTTGCGGGAAACGGACGTCGGAAGGGGAAATTCAGAATAATCATGTCATCAGATTCATTTCACAAGTTCACTGTTTTTGTTCGTGCTGCGTTCGTGACCGCGTTCGAACGTCAAGCAGATTGCGGGCGTTCGTGTAGCGTTCGAATCGGCGTTTGAACGATGTCGGTATTTCTGATTTTGCTGCTAGCCTCACACCCAAGCCCAATTAGCCCACCAAAGCCCATAAAACACATCCAAATTAATAAAACACATATTTAACACATGGGAAATTAAAATAAAATCATGCCTAATTAAAATCAATCAAGAATATTATATACCAAACTAAACAAATTGTATGCCTAATCAAAACAAATTAAATATATTAACTTCCTAATTAACCAAATTTTGTCCCCCAATGAATCTTTGGTTTTCCTTACATAAAACCAAATCATATCCTTCTTTAATGCACCAAATCCCTTCATTGTCAAGCAAGGAGAAGCCCTAACCTTTGTCTATAAAAAGAAACACAATCTCAACCCTTCATATTTCTTGACTCATTCACACATAATTCACACAAGAAATCTCTCTTCTCCGCCTCACTCTCACGCATACACAACAGAAGAAAAAACCCTAGCATTCACGCCAACCACACATAATTCACACAAGAAATCTCTCTTCCCCTCCTCCCTCTACATCACCGAAACTGATCACCCTAAACAACCCTTACATTAACCGAAAATCACACCCCTATACAGTAGCCTAAACACGTTAAAACAACCCCCAAATCACCTAAAACAGTAACTAAAAAACTGCACTTAAAGCCTTTAAAAAACATCCAAAACAGTAGCCTAAAAACACCAAAAACATTGACCGAAACAAAGAAGCAAAACATCAGCAAATACAGTAGCGAAATGGAGCAAAAACGGTAGCTTGAGCAGCGAAACAGCGAGAGAAAGCGTAGAACCAGTGAATCAGAGGAGTTGCGGAGCATCCACCCTTCCGACGACCGTGTACGGTACATCCGAAAGTCGACGTAAAAGGTTAGACCTGAGGGCACTTTTTGTATTCATTTTGTAATAATCTTTTAATTGTTTTAGTTATTTATTTCGTATGAGAGTCGTTTATGGATGCATGTTGTGGTTTTGAATAAAATGGAAAATGTGTCGCCTCTTGTGATATATAGGATGGAAACCCTGACATTAATTTCATAGCCGATTCCGAATGGACGGTAGTATGATCTGTACTCGGGATACAACTCCACGTACCACTTGAGCAAACGACACATATTTTGTTTTATGTTGTTTGATTCGTTTATTATCTGCTATTTAAATTATGCATATTATTTGTTTGAGTAATGATGGGGTAAAGCGCATGGGCTTAGTAAGTGCGATTAAAGGTCCTCTATTTTGAAGGGTTAAAATCATTTACCACGATGTTTTGTCGCGCCAGATGATGTATATTCGGTTGAATGTGAGATGTGTTCAATCGGGTATACGAAGTCCGATTTGTTGTCTTTATTTCTTATACGCATTGTGTTATTAGCGCATGTGCTTAGTAAGTGCGATTAAATGTCCTCTATTTCGAGGGGTTAAAATCCTTTACAACGATGCTTTGCCGCGCCGGACGATGTATATTCGGTTGAATGTGAGATGTGTTCAATCAGGTATACGAAGTCTGATATTGTTGTTTTTTTTATCTCTTATACGCATTGGGTTATTAGCGCATGTGCTTAGTAAGTGCGATTAAAGGTCCTATATTTTGTGGGGTTAAAATCCTTTACCACGATACTTTGCCGCGCCTGATGATGTTTATTCGGTTGAATGTGAGATGTGTTCAATCGGGTATACGAAGTCCGATATTGTTGTCTTTATTTCTTATATGCATTGTGTTATTAGCACATGAGCTTAGTAAGTCGGATTAAAGGTCCTCTATTTCGAGGGGTTAAAATCCTTTACCACGATGCTTTGTCGCGCCGAGTGAGGTACACATGATTGGATGGGAATAAGTTCAATCGGACACGTGAGGTCCTACATTGTGGATTTGTTTGTCTATGTATGTGTTGCATGCATCAGGTCTGGTTCCGTTCGAACGCGTTCTCGAACGCTATAAGAATACGAACCTTCTGTTTACCGTTCGAACTCGTTTTCGGACGCTACTCGAATGCGCACGCATTTTATTAGTTTTTTCATGCATCAGGTCAGGTCCCGTTCTAACGCGTCATCAAATGCCACACGAACGCGAACCTTCTGTTTACCGTTCGAACGCGTTTTACAAACGCTACACGAACGCGCACGTATTTTCTTTGTTTTATCATGTATCAGGTCTGGTCCCGTTCGAACGAGTTCTCAAACGCTACACGAATGCGAACCTTCTGTTTACCGTTCGAATGCTACACGAACGCGCACAACACTGAACTGAGTCCTTTTCATCATATTTTATGCATAATTGTCCCCTATTAGTTATCCCTTTGTATTACTAACCTGATTGCTTCTCTTTATTACGCATGATTGTGCAATTGCCATTTATCTGCATTCCCCACATGTATAAGTACAATGTGCTTAATAAGTTATATGCTTCCCGTTTGTTATTTACCTTTATGCATGCAAATTTGGACGTAGATTATATGCAAATAGGTTGTATACAAATTGGGACATATATTAAATGCAAATAGGTTGTATGCAAATCCGGACATATGTTATATGCAAAACTTAGATATGAGCCTTGTATTTATGCATGCGAAATTAGGAGTAAATTATCCTTGAAAATAAATGTTGCTTAGGCTTGGTGTCTTATTGCACAAATCATTTTATTACAAGTGGCATAAGTAAGGGACCATTCTGAACCCAATGGTTTGAGGTCTTCCCTTGCGAGGCGTGAGTGCAGCCTTAAATCTTTGTCCCGGTTCACACCGAGTGGCGACTCCATAATTCTCTGGTTTAGTCCCCTGCGGGCTACTCCATACTCCCAACCGGGCCGCGAGCCCGTAACAGCATGCTTCGCCCAGTTTCTATGTTCCCACACCTGGTAACTGCTCATACAGTCTACTACTGTAAAATCCATCATGATCGTCCGGGTGCGGGAGAAGTTACAGATGCTTACACACGCGTATAACACAAGCGCAATTTTGCTATTCCTGGTGGTCTGTAACTCTGAGCATTGGCCAGTTGTCCAATTTGATTCTCCAATGCTTTAATAGAAGCTGATTGGCTCTGAATCACATCATCATACTTTTTTAACTGAGCCAGCACTTTTGCTATTCCTGGTTCATTTGCCTACTTCCGGCCTTTGTTCTGTTGCTGGAATCCAGGTGGTGGATAGTTCTGCTGTTGGCGTGAATTGTTGCTCCATGAAAAATTAGGATGATTCATCCACCCTGGGTTGTAGGTGTTGGAATATGGATTGTTCCCTTGTCTGTTGAAATTATTGACAAAAATCACCATTTCTTGAAGTTGGTTCGACTCTGGTGCTCCTCCATATGGTGAACTTGTGGATCCAATGGTAAGAGTCTCCATAAATTTGCATATCTGATCCAGCTTGGCGTTGACTGCTGTATTGGCTCCACTTTCATAAATTCCTGCAATTCTTTGGATCATGCTCCTTTCTGTTGGCCACAAGGAATTGTTGTTTGCCATTTCTTCGATTAGGTCCCAAGCTTGATCTTCTCCTTTTGCCATCAAGGCTCCTCCAGCAGCAGCATCGATTGTGGTTCTCATTATTCCAGAAAGCCCATTATAGAATGTTTGGACTTGAAGCCATTTTGGAATCTCATGGTGAGGACATTTCCAGAGCAACTCTTTGTACCTTTCCCAAGCTTCGTAGAGAGTTTCAGAGTCTTGTTGTACAAAGGATGTGATGTCATTTCTCAGTTTTCCAGTTCTGGCTGGTGGAAAGTACTTTGCAAGAAATTTGGTGGCTAAAGTGTTCCAAGTTGTGATAGAACCTGCTGGTAGTGAATGTAGCAAAGCTTTAGCTCTGTCCTTCAAGGAGTATGGGAAAACACGCAGTCTCATTGCTTCTTCAGCTTCTCGGTTGTAAAGTGCCGCAAACTTCCAGGAAGTTGCTGATGTGGGCATTAGGATCTTCAGTTGCATTCCCCCCAAACTGAACTGACTGCTGAATCATCTGAATGCATGTTTTGATGTCACCCGCATTTGCTGGTAAGGGAGAAAGTACAATACAAGAAATGAATCTGTCAACCACCGGAATGGTTCTGTCTCGAATGGGAATTGGTGGTGCAACCTCCAAAGGTTCATGTTCCATGTTAACTAAAGCTTTTTCGCCTTCTCGCCTATCCATTATCAACTGTCTGATAGTTCTTTCAATTTCCGGGTCAAGCGGTCGGAGTTCAAAGCTCCGGTTCGTCTCATGAATTTTTTGAGAACCTGAAGCACAAGAAAACAAAAACAATAAGTAAAAAGAAAATAGATACAAGTAAAGGTATCTAACCTCTAAACTAATAGTGAAAGATAAATAATTCCCCGACAACGGCGCCAAAAACTTGACCGGTGCTTACACACGCGTATAACGCAAACGCACGTATCGTTCAAGTAGTATAAAAAGTATCGATCCCACGAGAACTTAAAACCTAAGCTATTAATTTTATGAGGTAAAATGATTACTAGTATCTAACATGTTGTTTGATTGATTTGAAAAAGTGACGATTCTAAATTTAAAAACAAGTAAATAAAATTGTTCGAAAGTAGGTTTAAGGAAATTCAATATTAAAAACTATCTAGGGTTGTGATTTCTTCCAATATCATTTTAAAGATGAAGTGGTTATTTTATAGATGGGTAATATATTGATTTATTAACCTGGAACACTAAAATATGTGAAAGCCTCGGTCGATGGTCAGACACAAATACCCAGTTTAACCCAATTGAACCATATGTCTATGTCAACCAAATTATCTGGATTCATTAAGATTAAGTTCCAATTATGGTTACCCCCGCCCGACAGGTATATGTCTATCCTGTAAGGAAATCTATTAAAGGGTTATCTATCCTCAAGGAAATCCGTGGGCTATTGAGTCTAAGGTCTCAAACTTAAAGTCCATATGTCTAGTTCATTTTAAGTTTACCTAATTAATTTTATTAGTGACCAGTTAATAAAAAGCATTAAGATTAAGACTCAATAAATAAATCTTTATATTACCCAAACTATAATCTAACCCTTATAAACCGGTGATATTGAAATTTATCACAACCCTAGATAACTAACTTAGTTATGACACATGGCTAGGGCTAGTAAAAACTTACTAAAGTAAAAATGTGAAATAGTAAATGCAGTAAAGTAAATACTGAAAAGTAAATTACAATAAAATAAAATGCTAAGGTAAAAGGAATTACTTTTACTATTTACTATTTTAGATATCTCCCATAAATAATATATAAACTTGTGATAATATTACCAACCAGCCATATAGGCGGTAACCTGATTAATTCAAATTAAGTCCGACCAGCCATAAAGGCGGTATGATTTGTCCATGAACCTGCCATATAGGCGGTAAGAAAATTTAATTACCAACCAGCCATATAGGCGGTATCTATGATTAGTCAGGTTTAAACCAATTTAAAATGAATTACCAACCGACCAATATGGCGGTATCCTTTTTAAGTCAAATTTTAAATAGTGAATATATTATTTTTAAGGGAGATTAATCTAAATAGCAATAGTAAAAGAATTATCTTTCACCCTAGCAGAGGGAAGTTACCTCCTCATGGTTGAATAGTAAACACTGTAAAAATAAAGAAAGTAAATTACTATTATTACAAAAAGTAATTAAAATTTAATTACAAAACTTAAATTAAAAGAAACTAAAGAGAGAAACTTCATATTTACATCAAAGAAATGAGAGAGAATGGTGCAAATGAAACTGAAATCTCGAGCTTAATTTATAGACTTTGGTAGGCCACAGGCGTCGCGACGCCAAGGGTTTGGGTGTCGCGACGCTTGAACAGTTGACTGGTCCACGCGTTTTGACTTTGACTATTGACGCGGATTTCGTCGGCCCAATAAGAATTCGACATGTGGCACGCGGTAGATTCGGTTCAATGAGAAGATGACACGTGGCAGAATATGATTCACCGATGATTCGGTCCAATGAGAAGATGACACGTGTTACGCGGAGTGTCGGTACCATAGGCTTGTGACACGTGTCCCGGCGCATGTTAGCGGATCCTCTGTGATGGTGACACGTGGCACGACGCACGTTAGCAAAGTCAAACTTCTCAAATTCTGACCCGTTGACCCGGCGCACGTCTGTATTTACTACCGCGTGCCACGTGTCGAATTCTTATTGGGCCGACGAAATCCGCGTCAGCAGTCAAAGTCAAAATGCATGGACCAGTCAACTGTTCGAGCATCGCGACGCCCAAACCCTTGGCGTCGCGACGCCCGTGACCTACCAAAGTCTATAAATTGAGCTCGAGATTTCAGTTTCATTTGCACCATTCTCTCTCATTTCTTTGATGTAAATAAGGAGTTTCTCTCTCTAATTTCTTTTAATTTAAGTTTTGTAATTAAATTTTAATTACTTTTTGTAATAATAATAATTTACTTTCTTTATTTTTACAGTGTTTACTATTCAACCATGAGCATGTAACTTCCCTCTGCTAGGGTGAAAAATAATTCTTTTACTATTGTTATTTAAATTAATCTCCCTTAAAAATAATATATTCACTATTTAAAATTTGACTTAAAAAGGATACCGCCATATTGATCGATTGGTAATTCATTTTAAATTTGTTTAAACCTGTCTAATCAAGGATACCGCCTATATGGCTGGTTGGTAATTAAATTTTCGTACCGCCTATATGGCAGGTTCATGGACAAATCATACCGCCTTTATGGCTGGTCGAACTTAATTTGAATTAATCAGGTTACCGCCTATATGGCTGATTGGTAATATTATCACAAGTTTATATATTATTTTATGGGAGATATCTAAAATAGTAAATAGTAAAAGTAATTCCTTTTACATTAGCATTTTATTTTATTGTAATTTACTTTTTAGTATTTACTTTATTGTATTTACTATTTCGCATTTTTACTTTTTGGATTTTACTTTTAAGTTTTTACTAGCCCTAGCCATGTGTCATAACTAAGTTAGTTATCTAGGGTTGTGATGAATTTCAATATCACCGGTTTATAAGGGTTAGATTATAATTTGGGTAATATAAAGATTTATTTATTGAGTCTTAATCTTAATTCTTTTTATTAACTGGCCACTAATAAAATTGATTAGGTAAACTTAAAATGAACTAGACATAGAGATTTTAAGTTTGAGACCTTAGACTCAATAGCCCACGATCTTCCTTGAGGATAGATAACCCTTTAATAGATTTCCTTACAGGATAGACATATACCTGTCGGGCGGGGGTAACCATAATTGGAACTTAATCTTAATGAATCCAGATAATTTGGTTGACATAGACATATGGTTCAATTGGGTTAAACTGGGTATTTGTGTCTGACCATCGACAGAGGCTTTCATATATTTTAGTGTTCAAGGTTAATAAATCAATATATTACCCAGCTATAAAATAATCACTTCATCTTTAAAATGATATTGGAAGAAATCACAACCCTATATAGTTTTTAATATTGAATTTTCTTAAACCTACTTTCGAACAATTTTATTTACTTGTTTTTAAATTTAGAATCGTCACTTTTTCAAATCAATCAAACAACCTGTTAGATACTAGTAATCATTTGACCTAATAAAATTAATAGCTTAGGTATTAAGTCCTCGTGGGATCGATACTTTTTATACTACTTGAACGATACGTGCGCTTGCGTTATACGCGTGTGTAAGCACCGGTCAAGTTTTTGTTTTTTTCTCTATTTTGGCCCCAAATTGCTTCCAATGCTTTCCTGACTTTATTTATCTGCAAAATAACACAAAACACATCAAAACGTTCACAAAACCCGAGAAACTATACAAAATATTAGGTTAAATGAGTGGAAAATAGTGATATAAATACCACTCATCACACCCCAAACCTAACATTTTGCTTGTCCTCGAGCAAAATATAAAATAAAATAACATAATAAAATTTAACTAAGCCACTTTCGTAGGGATCACGGTTGCATTTAGCGTATGCAACAAGCCTTTAAACCCCTAGGTGTCCCTAGTGGACGAGTTGTAGTCTCATGAGGGTTTACAGCAATGATACCCACAAACATTTTACAAAAGTAAAAAGAAAGTAAAACTAATGCACACAAAAGTATAAAAGACAAGCGAAAAGATAATAAAGAAGTTAGTGACTAAGTCAAGTTACTAATTGTTTTGTTTCTTTCTAAATTATCGAATAAGTAAATTCTCCGATTATTTTTACCATTCTCCATATACAGAGCCAACAAAATATTAAACAACTCATTTTTGCCCACAACAGTCACAAGTGCAGTTGATAAGAGAGTAATATTTTTTTCCTAAAGTTCTATCAAATTTCACACCTTGTTGTAGCAATGGAATAATTTTTCTGATTTTTCTTATTTTTTCTTTGATTTTTTTCTATTTTTTATTTATATACAATATCTTCCATCTATGTAACGAGCTTTGGGCCGGTGGCTCCCAAACCAGTTGGCTTTAGGGCACCAGGTGTTAAGACACCCCTACGGACTTAATTACTCAGACTTCAGATATATATATTTATTCGGCAACATCTCTGATCCATGTAACGAGCTTTGGGCCAGTGACTTCCAAACCAGTTGGCTTTAGGGCACTAGGTGTTAAAACACCCTACAGAATTAATAACTCGGATCTCGAACGTTTTTTTTGTTTTTTACTCCATTACTTTTTGAGATGTTTCCTCCAATTAAACTAGAACACTGAATATTACAAACTTTTCAATTTTAGCTCATGTCTGTATGTTCCTATGTATGTTGATAATACTTGCCAACTGAGCATATGAAGATCCATTTTAGTCAGTGTTAAGGAGAATTTGCAAATTAAATAATTTAAAAGTAAATAAAAAAAAATTAACTTATTTCGAAAATAGGTTTGAGATACGTCTCAGGAGTGGAAACTCCTTACTCAGCTATCTCTTACCAATTTCACATTTTTAGTCAAAATAAAAACACAAAAACGCAAAATATTTTTGTAATTTTTGAAAAAATTTCAATTTTTTTATATTTTTCGAAAACTTTTGGCCTAAAATTAAAAACAACACACAACTAAAAAAAGATACTAATCAACTAATTTCCTCCGCCAAACCTAAATGAGACATTGTCCCCAATGTCTTAAACAGTAGAAGAAGAGTTTAGAAGATAGTACCTGATTAGCTGAAATTCTACACGAAATTAAAGGTTAAGATCCAGATTAATCTGACTGGTTTGGGAGCCACCGACCCAAAGCTCGCTACATAGACGGAAGGTATTGTATATAAATAAAAAAAATCAGACAAATCGAAAAAATTACTCCATTGCTACAAAAAGGTGTGAATTCTGATAAAACTTTAGGACAAAAATATTACTCTCTTATCAACTGCACTTGTACTGTTGTGGGCAAAAATGAGTTGTTTAATATTTTGTTAGCTGTGTATATAGAGAATGGTAAATATAATCGGAGAACTTACTTATTCAGTAATTTAGAAAGAAAGAAAACAACTAGTAACTTGGAGTAGAAGTTTCACCTGATTAGTCACTAACTTCTTTATTATATTTTCTCTTGTCTTTTTGCTTTTGTGTGCATTAGTTTCACTACCTTTTTACTTTTGTAAAATATTTGTGGGTATCATTGATGTAAACCCTCACGAGACTACAACTCGTCCACTAGGGACACATAGGGGTTTAAAGACTTGTTGCATATGCTAAATGCAACTGTGATCCCTACGAAAGTGGCTTAGTTAAATTTTATTTTAAATGTTATTTATGTTATTTTATTTTATGTCTTGCTCGAGGACTAGCAAAATGTTAGGTTTGGGGGTGTGATGAGTGATAAATCTATCACTATTTCCCACTCATTTAACCTAATATTTTGTATAGTTTCTTGAGTTTTGTGAATATTTTGATGTATTTTGTGTTATTTTGTAGATAAATAAAGTTTCAGGACATTCTGGAGGTGATTTGGACCAAAACAGTGAAAATTGGAAAAAGGGCATTTTGGTAATATAGGCGCGTCTCGACGCGCAAGACCTTGGCGTCGCGACGCCTAACATGCACCAAAGCTGCTAACGTGCGCCGGGTAAACGGGTCAGAATTTGTGAAGTTTGACTTTGCTAACGTGCGCCGTGCCACGTGTCACCATCACAAAGGATCCGCTAACATGCGTCAGAACACGTGTCACAAGCCTATGGTGTCGACACTCCGCGTAACACATGTCATCTTCTCTAATCATTGTTGCTTCAAATCTTATATCAACTCTATCAATTTGAAGTTTTTATATTGTTATTGAAAACTAATAGTTGAAAAAAATTACTTTAATTTTTTTTTTAAAAAAAAAATTACTTTTATTAAAAGTAGTGTTGATTTTGATTTTGATTTTATATTTTATTTATTAAAAATTATTTGTCTTATTTAATTTCGTAAATCAGTATCCATGAATAAATTAATTTCGTAAATCAATATTTTCTTTTATATTTTCCGATCTTATTTAATTTTTTAATGAATAAGTAGTGTTAATAAATTAAAAAAAATCACAAAAATTAAATGAATAAATGAACACAAAATAATAACAATAAATATGAAATTTGTAATATTTATTAAATAAAAAAATAATATATATATATATAATGAGCAAAAAAATATAAATTTAAAAAAATAAAAAATTTAATTAATAAAATAAAATAAATATATGTTATTTTTAAATATATATAAAATTATGGTATATTTGATTTATTGGGGAATGAAATTTTTGATAAAGATGTGGGCATTTTCGAAATTACGCTGGAGACAAGAAGAGGGGATGTGTCATTGAGGGGGGTAGGCAAAAAAACCGTCCGAACCGAACCAGACCGCGAACCGAACCAAACCGGACCGAATTTACGATTTTTTTTTCTAACGGTTCGGTTTGCGGTTCGGATTGACCCACCCCAAATGGTTTACGGTTCGATTTAGGTGAGAATCCGAACCGCACCTGTTAAACCGAACCGAACCGTTTTAATAAAAATAAAAACCCTAAATTTTCCCTCACATCTCAAATACTCAAACTCTCTCTGCCGCTCAATCATCACTCTTAAGTCATAACCCTAAATTTTTCTTCACCTCTCAATCTCTCTCTGCTGCTCTTGTTTCTCTCGCTGGGCTGTTGCTCGCCTGCTCCTGTTTCTCTCGCTGGGCTGCTTCTCCTGCTCTCGTGCTCTCGCCAATCGCCATCTCAAGCTGACATTTTTAAGGTGAGTTTTTGTTATCAATCGTCATCCCCTACTCCAGGTTAATTTTCTGTTTTTAATTCAAAAATATTTTCTTTAATCTTGCTGGGCTGTTGTCAATTTTCAATGTTTTTATGTTCTTTGATTGTATTTTTGAGATGATTGTCGCTGATTTTATCAAAATTGCATGTCCACTGTTGCTTGTGTGAATATATCTGGGTTTAAAGCATTTGAGAGCCTAGATAACTCCTGTATTGAAAGATGGCTGTAGAGAGTTACATTTGTAAGGTTTGAACATAAAACCTAGATAGCTACTGCTTTTGTTGTCAATAAGACTTGATTGGAGTCCTAGAGTGTTCAGTTTATTTGGTTTATACACTCCACAAGCCTGTTTTTATTTTAACATTTTACATGGCCCAAGAGAATCTACACTGTAATTATCTATGCACCTAAAGGACTTGAATGTGAAGTTGCAACTTGGAAGGGCATATTCTGTCCATCACATGTACTGTTTTTATTTCCTTTTAATGTTCAAATGAATTAGTTGAGTTGAGTTCTGCTGCAATTCCTTCTTAATAAGGCATCTGAGTTTCCATTCTGTTTTGCTAAAACTAAATCATTTGCAGCTTTTAATATTCATTCTTGTTCTATTTTTCTCACAGCAAAAACATCTCCATTTCAAGAGCTCTGCTTTCTGAGAGATTCAACATGGGATTATCCACAGAGTCCAGAAGTGAAAGGTATGCCATCATAGTTAAGTTGCCCATATTTTAATTTTATCTTTGATGTACTTGTTGAAGAAGAAAATTGTTCTTCAGATGAAAATACACTTGCCTTATAGTCTCCAAACCAAACCTGTCAAATTCTATATTTTGCAATACATATAGTTAACAAGAAAATTAAACCAGATGCCTACCTATAAGTTAACAAGAAAATTAAACAAGAAAATAATTTAAATTTTTGTGTGTGTTCAGATGTCTACATATACTCCTAATGGTGATGACAATGAGAGACAATGCTGTGATGATAATATACCAGTTCTTAACCTTTAAAGAACTATGAGGAAGACTTTCAAGAACTTGAAGAGATAGAAAAAAGTTTGCATTTTTCTTTTAATTTTACTATATGTTTTCGTTTTATTAGTATGTTCTTATATTTACTTATTAATATTTTTATTCTTAATTTTTCTATTTTTCAGAAGAAGGCTTTGCTAATACTGCTGTTGCTGTGGATCCGTCCGTCACTTGCTGCTCTTAGTATAGATGATTAAGGTAACATATGTCATGGCCTCCAGATCATTGATTGCATACTATATATTTTATGCGTCATCAACTTATTGGTATTGGGAACTGGGAAGGGATTTACACTCAAATTAATTACTCATGGTTCCTGTTAAAATTCTAATGAAATTCTTTGATTTAATGCTTATGGATTATTTATTTGTGTCTGGCAGCAAGGTTATTGTTTTGGCTTTGTTGCATTTGAGACACCAGAGTCAGTTGGGTTTGTTTTGTTTTGTTTTGTTCATTTTGTTTGTTTCTGTTTGATTGATTTTAATATTTTTCATGTTTTTTGGTAGCTTATCTGCTTATGTTATATGGGTGTATTTTGTTTTTGATAGTTTGGAGTTCAGTGGGTTTCCATTTATCAGATGGCTTCATTAATTTCTTGTAGTGATTTTGTATGCGACTGTCACTGACAATTTGTTCATTTTGGGAGAATTTATTGGTCTGAGAAGTTTCACTTCTGAGTCAGTTGTTTCTGTTTCTTAATAGGAAAGCAAATTTGCTAGTTACCAAATCTTCTGACAAACCATATGGTCATTGAAATTTGAAAGTCATTAGGTACAATTCCCTGTTTTGTTATTGTATCAAAGATGCTCAATTTTCATCCTTCTATTTGCTTCATTGCTTGTAATCTTCATACTTTAATATCTTAATTCTAAACAAGGCTTGTTAATGGAACTGAATTGCATAGGAGTCAAGACTGTCGTGATTGCTAATGCTAATCTTCATACTCGATTTCTGAGGATTCTTTTTTTTTTCTTTTTACAGATTTTATTGGAGTTCCATTTAGCTATTGAATCTTCTTACATCAAACAAGCTGTAGCTGTGCATGTTATTTGGCACCACCAAGAAATAAATAAATAAATAAACAGCCTCCATTTTCAGAAACAGCAGTAGGTGTTATGAAGACTTGAAGCTGATCATGTTTGATACAATCAACTTAAATTTGCACTGGCAAATCATCAACTTAAACTTGTTTGAATTAAATTTGTTGAACAAGCTCAATCAATGTGCATTTTCTACTTGTTTTGCTCTACGCTCATGTATTAGCAACCATGAAATATTTTTTCTTGGGAAAAATTACAAATTTGTAAGGGCAAAAAGAAAAATCTCTATCTTACATTAATAATCCGTAAATCGAACCGAACCAATCCGTAAACCGCTGGTTTAAAAAATTTTCAATCCGAACCAAACCGTTATTTAATGGTTTGGTTTTAGAGATAAAAAACCGGACCGTAAAATATGGTTTGGTTCGGTTTTTAATAAAAAATCGAACCAAACCGAACCGCGCCCACCCCTATCCACTGGGATGCATCTCAAGAGTTTTAGATATGTCATCCAAAGACTCCTTACTTAAGCCATCCCTAATGAAATTAATCTTATCTTCGCGGTTATCAGACACCATTCCTAAAGAACGACAACGAGTATTACAAAACATACGAGCATATTTATAACAAACACACATTCTTTTGGCTCTTTTTTTTTTTTGCATATGTGCTCTTTCCTAAACCAGGCAGATGTGAAATAAAAGAGTCAGAAGACTCACCTGCCAATCGAACCTCTACTTCAATTAACCAACGAATGTAAGTAGGAATACCTTTGATCATCAGTAATCTCATCCGTTCCAAGCGAGCTTTGTAGACTTTCATCAGAGATTTTTGAGGGAGAGAAGGAAATTGCTTGCGAAGGTTTGTGAGAACTTCTTCCATCGTGAAATGACTTTACCTGCTAAAACTAAACACACAAAAATAAAACACACCAGATCACAATATATACACAAATTGCATGGGTTGCCTCCCTGCGAGCGCTAAGTTTAAAGTCGTCAGCTAGACTTTACTTCTCGATCGTTAGGCTGGATCTGAAATTGTGACACTTTCTTTTTTTCGCTCAAATGATTCTCCCCAGTAGTGCTTAACACGCTTGTTTTTAACCTTGAAAGTTTTATTGGATTCAGGATCATGTATTTCAACGGCTCAATCTGGTAAAACTTTGGTGATCACAATGGACCTGACCACCGTGATTTTGGCTTCCATGGGAAGAATTTCACCCTTGATTTGTTTAACAGTACCTTCTGCCCTGGTTCCAGTTGTATGCGCACTAACTTCTCATCATGTCTTTTCTTGCCATTTTCTTTGTATAATTTGGCATCCTCAAAAGGCTGATTGTGAAATTCCTCCAATTCGTTGAGCTGTTGGATCTTTTTCTCTTCTGTTGCTTGTAGTGCAAGAATTGGCTCTTTCAGTGCAAAAGACGCTTTATCTTTAGGCTCCACAGGCAATTGACATGTTTTAAGTTTGTCAGTAGAACTTTGCATTACATTGGAGTTCTGAATGGTACTGTGTATCACATCAAGTCTGAAACATTCATCCTTCTTTTCATCATTTGGGAAATTCATGGCCTTGAAAACATTGAATGTTACTTTTTGGTCATGTACCCTCATGGTTAATTCTCCTTTTTGTACATCAATAAGGGTTCGACCCGTAGCCAAGAATGGTCTCCCAAGGATGATTGGCACGTCTGCGTTTTCCTCCATATCAAGGACAATAAAATCTCATGGGAAAATGAATTTGTCAACCTTGACCAGCACATCCTCAACTACGCCTCTTGGAAATACGAGCGTTCTATCAGCAAGTTGTAGAGAGACTGAAGTGGGCATTATTTCTCCAATTTGCAGTTTCCTGAAAATAGAAAAAGGCATCAAATTAACACTTGCACCTAAATCACATAAAGCCTTACCAAAGTTATGTTCTCCTATGACGCAAGGAATGGTGAAACTGCCAGGATCTTTCAACTTCGGGGGAAGTTTCCTCTGAATGATGGCGCTGCATTCTTCTGTCAATGCTACTGTCTCGTAATCTCCCAATCTTCATTTTAGTGAAAGAATATCTTTCATGAATTTTAAATAGCTGGGCATTTGTTCCAAGGCTTCTGCAAATGGAATGTTGATGTGCAGTTTTTTGAACACCTCCAGGAATCGAGCAAACTGCTTGTCCAGTTTGTTTTTCTGAAGACGCTGAGGAAACGGTGGAGGTGGAGTGGTCTGTTCTTTTTCCTTTGCTTCTTTTTCCTCCATCTGTTGCCCTGTTTCTTTTGGAACTTCCTCAGCAGTTGTTTTGGCTCCAACATCTTTGTTGATTTCAGTACCGCTTTTTAACATGATGGCATGACATTGCTCATTTCCCATGTTCCTTGGATTTGGCTCTGTGTTGCTAGGAAGATTACCTGGTGGTCTGTAACTCTGAGCATTGGCCAGTTGTCCAATTTGATTCTCCAATGCTTTAATAGAAGCTGATTGGCTCTGAATCACAGCATCATACTTTTTTAACTGAGCCAGCACTTCTGCTATTCCTGGTTCATTTCCCTGCTCCCGGCCTTTGTTCTGTTGCTGGAGTCCAGGTGGTGGATAGTTCTGATGTTGGCCTGAATTGTTGCTCCATGAAAAATTAGGATGATTCATCCACCATGGGTTGTAGGTGTTGGAATATGGATTGTTCCCTTGTCTTTTGAAATTATTGACAAAAATCACCATTTCTTGAAGTTGGTTCGACTCTGGTGCTCCTCCATATGGTGAACTTATGGATCCAGTGGTAAGAGTCTCCATAAATTTGCATATCTGATCCAGCTTGGCGTTGACTGCTGTATTGGCTCCACTTTCATAAATTCCTGCAATTCTTTGGATCATGCTCCTTTCTGTTGGCCACAAGGAATTGTTGTTGGCCATTTCTTCGATTAGGTTCCAAGCTTGATCTTCTCCTTTTGCCATCAAGGCTCCTCCAGCAGCAGCATCGATTGTGGTTCTCATTATTCCAGAAAGCCCATTATAGAATGTTTGGACTTGAAGCCATTTTGGAATCTCATGGTGAGGACATTTCCAGAGCAACTCTTTGTACCTTTCCCAAGCTTCGTAGAGAGTTTCAGAGTCTTGTTGTACAAAGGATGTGATGTCATTTCTCAGTTTTCCAGTTCTGGCTGGTGGAAAGTACTTTGCAAGAAATTTGGTGGCTAAAGTGTTCCAAGTTGTGATAGAACCTGCTGGTAGTGAATGTAGCAAAGCTTTAGCTCTGTCCTTCAAGGAGTATGGGAAAACACGCAGTCTCATTGCTTCTTCAGCTTCTCGGTTGTAAAGTGCCGCAAACTTCCAGGAAGTTGCTGATGTGGGCATTAGGATCTTCAGTTGCATTCCCCCCAAACTGAACTGACTTCTGAATCATCCGAACGTATGTTTTGATGTCACCCGCATTTGCTGGTAAGGGAGGAAGTACAATACAAGAAATGAGTCTGTCAACCACCGGAATGGTTCTGTCTCGAATAGGAATTGGTGGTGCAACCTCCAAAGGTTCATGTTCCATCTTAACTAAAGCTTTTTCGCCTTCTCGCCTTTCCATTATCAACTGTCTGATAGTTCTTTCAATTTCCGGGTCAAGCGGTCGGAGTTCAAAGCTCTGGTTCGTCTCATGAAGTTTTTGAGAACCTGAAACACAAGAAAACAAAAACAATAAGTAAAAAGAAAATAGATACAAGTAAAGGTATCTAACCTCTAAACTAATAGTGAAAGATAAATAAGTCTCCGGCAACGGCGCCAAAAACTTGACTGGTGCTTACACACGCGTATAACGCAAGCGCACGTATTGTTCAAGTAGTACAAAAAGTATCGATCCCACGAGGACTTAATACATAAGCTATTAATTTTATGAGGTAAAATGATTACTAGTATCTAACAGGTTGTTTGATTGATTTGAAAAAGTGACGATTCTAAATTTAAAAACAAGTAAATAAAATTGTTCGAAAGTAGGTTTAAGAAAATTCAATATTAAAAACTATCTAGGGTTGTGATTTCTTCCAATATCATTTTAAAGATGAAGTGGTTATTTTATAGCTGGGTAATATATTGATTTATTAACCTGGAACACTAAAATATATGAAAGCCTCGGTCGATGGTCAGACACAAATACCCAGTTTAACCCAATTGAACCATATGTCTATGTCAACCAAATTATCTGGATTCATTAAGATTAAGTTCCAATTATGGTTACCCCCGCCCGATAGGTATATGTCTATCCTGTAAGGAAATCTATTAAAGGGTTATCTATCCTCAAGGAAGATCGTGGGATATTGAGTCTAAGGTCTCAAACTTAAAATCCATATGTCTAGTTCATTTTAAGTTTACCTAATCAATTTTATTAGTGACCAGTTAATAAAAAGCATTAAGATTAAGACTCAATAAATAAATCTTTATATTACCCAAACTATAATCTAACCCTTATAAACCGGTGATATTGAAATTCATCACAACCCTAGATAACTAACTTAGTTATGACACATGGCTAGGGCTAGTAAAAACTTAAAAGTAAAAGTCATAAAGTAAAAATGCGAAATAGTAAATGCAGTAAAGTAAATACTGAAAAGTAAATTACAATAAAATAAAATGCTAAGGTAAAAGGAATTACTTTTACTATTTACTATTTTAGATATCTCCCATAAAATAATATATAAACTTGTGATAATATTACCAACCAGCCATATAGGCGGTAACCTGATTAATTCAAATTAAGTTCGACCAGCCATAAAGGCGGTATGATTTGTCCATGAACCTGCCATATAGGCGGTAAGAAAATTAATTACCAACCAGTTATATAGGCGGTATCCTTGATTAGTCAGGTTTAAACTAATTTAAAATGAATTACCAACCGACCAATATGGCGGTATCCTTTTTAAGTCAAATTTTAAATAGTGAATATATTATTTTTAAGGGAGATTAATCTAAATATCAATAGTAAAAGAATTACCTTTCACCCTAGCAAATGGAAGTTACCTCCTCATGGTTGAATAGTAAACAATGTAAAAATAAAGAAAGTAAATTAATATTATTACAAAAAGTAATTAAAATTTAATTACAAAACTTAAATTAAAAGAAACTAGAGAGAGAAACTCTCTATTTACATCAAAGAAATGAGAGAGAATGGTGCAAATGAAACTGAAATCTCGAGCTCAATTTATAGACTTTGGTAGGCCACGGGCGTCGCGACGCCAAGGGTTTGGGTGTCGCGACTGTAGGCATTGTATTTTCGCATGTGAAACCCGATGATGAGTCTCAATTGGAGGCACTACCTTTTTAGCTAAGGATATTGCGGGAAACGGAGGTCGAAAGGGGAAATTCGGAATAAGTATGTCATCAAGTTCATTCCACAAGTTCACTGTCTTCGTTGGTGATGCGTTCGTTCCTTCGTTCGAACCTCGTGCAGATTGCGGACGTTCGTGCCACGTTCTAATTGGCATTCGAACGGAGCCGATAATTATGGTTTTGCTGCTAGCCTCACACCCCAGCCCATTTGGCCCCCCAAAGCCCATAAAACACATCCCAAATTAAATAAATAAATATTAAACATTAAATAAAATATTTAAATCATTTACCAATTAAATAAAACATAAAATAAAATCATGCCTAATATAAATAAATCAAATATATTATATACTAAAACTAAAAAGAAGATATACCTAATTAAAATCAATCCTAACCAATTAAAGCCAATCAATATATTTGACTTCCTAATCTAATAAGACATCCACCAATCTAATATTACAACTTCCTAATTTAAAATATTTTGTCCCCCCTCAATCTAATCCTTTCCTTGTTGAATACCAAATCAAATCCTCTTTTTAATGCCAAAATCCCTTCCTTGTGAGACAAGGTGAAACCCTAGCCCTTCTCTATATAAACAACCCCATACCTAGCCACCTCTCCTCTAGACTCTCATATACACGCCCAAAACAAAAAGAAAAGCACTTGACATATACACAAAAACAAAAAGAGAACAAAGAGCCCCAACCATCTCCTCCATAGCCGAATCCACCACAAGCAACCACCCTCACATCACCAAAAAACAGCACCACAACAACCTCTAACCACCACCGAAAATCAGCCCCATTAAACCCCCCATATCACCGAAAATCACACCAAACACAGTAGCTTAAACCACTCCTAAAACAGTCCCTAAAACCCCTTTAAAACAGTAACATAACTACACTTATAATCCTTGAAATAACCACACAAAACGACACTAAAAAGAATATCAAAACAGTCCACAAACAGTAAGCAGAGGACACAGAGGAGACGGCAGCAAAACCACAAGGAAACAGCAGCAAAACGGAGTCGGAAAGGTAGCTTGAGTGGCCGAGCAGCGAAGGAAGAGGCAAACCAGTGAACCAGAAGCGTTGCGGAGCTTTACCCCCTTTCGATCTTCGTGGAACGCGAGTCCGAGAGACAGCTTAAAAGGTTAGACCTGAGGGTATCTTTCACACTTATTCTTATTTAATTTCTGGTCATTTATTTTGATTATATTTTCTGTATTTGTGGCATTTGTTGTGTGTATGATGTGTGTTGTGGGTATTGGATGAATGAAGAGTGTTGTCTCTTGTGGTATATAGGATGGAAACCCAGACGTAAATTCCGTAGCCGAATCCGAATGGACGGTAGTGCGGTCTGTACTTGGGACACAACTCCACGTAGCACTTGAGTAAACGACACCTTCTCTTGTTTTGTGTTGCTTTGGTTTATTTAATTCTTGTCATTTAAATTCTGCATGTTGTTTATTCCCGTATGATACAATCGAGTGCATGGGCTTAGTAAGTGCGATGAAAGGTTCCCTAATTGGAGGGTTAAAATCCTTCACCACGATGCTCTGCCGCACCGATTGATGTGTGTTCGGTTGAATGCGAAATACGTTCAATCGGACATACTTAGTTTGATATGATTGTCTTTATTTTCGTATGCATGATTCAACCGAGTGCATGGGCTTAGTAAGTGCGATGTGAGATCCCCTATGGGGAGGGGCTAAAGCCCTTTACCACGAGGCTTTGCCGCGCCGGTTGATGTGTGTTCGGTTGGATACAAGATACGTTCAATCAGGCACACTATGTTTAATATTATTGCTTTTCATCCTATGTATGCATGATTCAGTCGAGTGCATGGGCTTAGTATGTTGGTCCAAAGGTCCTCTCTTTGAGAGATCAAAAGCCCCAAAAGGCCACCTTTACGGCACTACTTCGCCGCGCCCCCCCTTTATGTTGTCGTTTATGTATTGCGTCCTATTTCATGCATCAGGTATGTTCCCGTTCGAACGCGTTTACGAACGCAACTCGAACGCGCATGTATTTTGCCTTGTCATGCATCAGGTCTTACTTATGTTCGCACGCGTTCACGAACGCCATACGAACGTGAGCATTCTGTTTAATTTCCGTTCGAACGCGTTTACGAACGCAATACGAACGTGAGCATTCTGTTTCATTTTCGTTCGAACGCGTTAACAAACGTCCCACGAACGAGAGCATTCTGTTTCTTTTATGTTCGAACGCGTTATCAAACGCCATACGAACGCGAACCTTCTGTTCACCGTTCGAACGCGTTTACGAACGCTACACGAACGCACATGCACTTTCTTAGTTTCATAATGTATCAGGTCTGGTTCCGTTCGAACGCGTTCTCGGACGCTACACGAACGCGAACCTTCTGTTTACCGTTCGCACGCGTTCCCGAACGCTACGCGAACGCGCACCCACTGAGCTGAGTCCTCTTCATGAGATTCCATGCATAGTTTTCCTAGTAGCTACCCCACATGTATGAATACAAATATGTTAATGTATTACAATTCACATGCTTATGTCGTGATAATATTTGAGTATTATTTCTTGCGGTATATCGGATGGAAACCCAGACGTAAATTCCGTAGCCGATTCCGAATGGACGGTAATGCGGTCTGTACTTGGGACACAATTCCACGTACCACTTGGAAAAGTGCCCATATGTGTGCTTGCATGGTTAATATGTGTGCTTGTGTTTTCCTGAATGCAATATGCAAATGAAGTTGTATGTTCGTTGCTATTTTGATATATGTTAAGCATGCAATTTTAAATGTGAGATATGTGTGAAATGTGTGCATAAGTTTTATTTTGCATATGAGAATTTAGAAGCATGATACTCTTGGAAATAAGTGTTACTTAAGCTTGATTAAATTAGTACATAAATCCTTTCATTACAAGTGACATAAGTAAGGGACCATTCCGAACCCAACGGTTTGAGGTCTTCCCTTGCGAGGGGTGAGTGCGGCCTTAAATCTTTGTCCCGGTTCACACCGGGTGGCGACTCCATATTATTTAGTACTTCCCAACTAGTGCCGCGAGCCTAGAAACGGTGTCGCCCAGGTCCTGTGTCCTACAGCGACGCTTGAACAGTTGACTGGTCCACGCATTTTGACTTTGACTGTTGACGCGGATTTCGTCGGCCCAATAAGAATTCGACACGTGGCACGCGGTAGATTCGGTTCAATGAGAAGATGACACGTGGCAGAATATGATTCACCGATGATTCGGTCCAATGAGAAGATGACACGTGTTACGCGGAGTGTCGGTACCATAGGCTTGTGACACGTGTCCCGGTGCATGTTAGCGGATCCTCTGTGATGGTGACACGTGGCACGACGCACGTTAGCAAAGTCAAACTTCTCAAATTCTGACCCGTTGACCCGGCGCACTTTAGCAGCTTTGGTGCATGTTAGGCTTCACGACGCCAAGGTCTTGCGCGTCGCGACGCGCCTAAATTACCAAAATGCCCTTTTCCAATTTTCACTGTTTTGGTCCAAATCACCTCCAAAATGTCCTGAAACTTTATTTATCTACAAAATAACACAAAACACATCAAAATATTCACAAAACTCAAGAAACTATACAAAATATTAGGTTAAATGAGTGGGAAATAGTGATAGATTTATCACTCATCAAGAAGGTCCCAATTGTCATGGCCAACTGTATTCTGCCCAAGGAAATGACTGTTGCACCTCCAAACCCGTACATGTGTGTTCCATCTTGGGTCACAGTGGCATACTCCACCGCCAAACCATCCAAGGTTTCCTTGAAGATTACGTCGACTGCACTCCCCAGATCCACCAAGATCTTATCCACCTCGGCTCCTCCTATCACCGCCTTGATTATCAGTGTATCGTCATCGGGTAAACTCACCCCATGGGCATCCTCATCCGTAAACATAATAAGGACCGACCGACCCCTCTGAACTCTCGGATCCTGCTCCATTGTCAATACTTCTGATCCCCGGACCCTGCTGTAATTATTCCTTGACCGATTTAAGTCCCTGGTCAGTGTCCTTCCACCATCGATGGTATACATTTTTCTAGGTTTCTGCCGTTGTGATGAGTGGCAAATGTATCACTATTTCCCACTCATTTGACCTAATATTTTTAAAAAAAATAAAAAATTTAATTAATAAAAATAAAATAAAATAAATATATATGTTATTTTTAAATATATATATATATATATATATATATATATATATATATATATAATTAGGGTATATTTGATTTATTGGGAAATGAAATTTTTGATAAAGATGTGGGCATTTTCGAAATTACGCTGGAGACAAGAAGAGGGGATGTGTCATTGAGGGGGGTGGGCAAAAAAACCGTCCGAACCGAACCAGACCGCGAACCGAACCAAACCGGACCGAATTTACGATTTTTTTTTCTAACGGTTCGGTTTGCGGTTCGGATTGACCCACCCCAAATGGTTTACGGTTCGATTTAGGTGAGAATCTGAACCGCACCTGTTAAACCGAACCGAACCGTTTTAATAAAAATAAAAACCCTAAATTTTCCCTCACATCTCAAATACTCAAACTCTCTCTGCCGCTCAATCATCACTCTTAAGTCATAACCCTAAATTTTTCTTCACCTCTCAATCTCTCTCTGCTGCTCTTGTTTCTCTCGCTGGGCTGTTGCTCGCCTGCTCCTGTTTCTCTCGCTGGGCTGCTTCTCCTGCTCTCGTGCTCTCGCCAATCGCCATCTCAAGCTGACATTTTTAAGGTGAGTTTTTGTTATCAATCGTCATCCCCTACTCCAGGTTAATTTTCTGTTTTTAATTCAAAAATATTTTCTTTAATCTTGCTGGGCTGTTGTCAATTTTCAATGTTTTTATGTTCTTTGATTGTATTTTTGAGATGATTGTCGCTGATTTTATCAAAATTGCATGTCCACTGTTGCTTGTGTGAATATATCTGGGTTTAAAGCATTTGAGAGCCTAGATAACTCCTGTATTGAAAGATGGCTGTAGAGAGTTACATTTGTAAGGTTTGAACATAAAACCTAGATAGCTACTGCTTTTGTTGTCAATAAGACTTGATTGGAGTCCTAGAGTGTTCAGTTTATTTGGTTTATACACTCCACAAGCCTGTTTTTATTTTAACATTTTACATGGCCCAAGAGAATCTACACTGTAATTATCTATGCACCTAAAGGACTTGAATGTGAAGTTGCAACTTGGAAGGGCATATTCTGTCCATCACATGTACTGTTTTTATTTCCTTTAATGTTCAATGAATTAGTTGAGTTGAGTTCTGCTGCAATTCCTTCTTAATAAGGCATCTGAGTTTCCATTCTGTTTTGCTAAAACTAAATCATTTGCAGCTTTTAATATTCATTCTTGTTCTATTTTTCTCACAGCAAAAACATCTCCATTTCAAGAGCTCTGCTTTCTGAGAGATTCAACATGGGATTATCCACAGAGTCCAGAAGTGAAAGGTATGCCATCATAGTTAAGTTGCCCATATTTTAATTTTATCTTTGATGTACTTGTTGAAGAAGAAAATTGTTCTTCAGATGAAAATACACTTGCCTTATAGTCTCCAAACCAAACCTGTCAAATTCTATATTTTGCAATACATATAGTTAACAAGAAAATTAAACCAGATGCCTACCTATAAGTTAACAAGAAAATTAAACAAGAAAATAATTTAAATTTTTGTGTGTGTTCAGATGTCTACATATACTCCTAATGGTGATGACAATGAGAGACAATGCTGTGATGATAATATACCAGTTCTTAACCTTTAAAGAACTATGAGGAAGACTTTCAAGAACTTGAAAAGATAGAAAAAAGTTTGCATTTTTCTTTTAATTTTACTATATGTTTTCGTTTTATTAGTATGTTCTTATATTTACTTATTAATATTTTTATTCTTAATTTTTCTAATTTTCAGAAGAAGGCTTTGCTAATACTGCTGTTGCTGTGGATCCGTCCGTCACTTGCTGCTCTTAGTATAGATGATTAAGGTAACATATGTCATGGCCTCCAGATCATTGATTGCATACTATATATTTTATGCGTCATCAACTTATTGGTATTGGGAACTGGGAAGGGATTTACACTCAAATTAATTACTCATGGTTCCTGTTAAAATTCTAATGAAATTCTTTGATTTAATGCTTATGGATTATTTATTTGTGTCTGGCAGCAAGGTTATTGTTTTGGCTTTGTTGCATTTGAGACACCAGAGTCAGTTGGGTTTGTTTTGTTTTGTTTTGTTCATTTTGTTTGTTTCTGTTTGATTGATTTTAATATTTTTCATGTTTTTTGGTAGCTTATCTGCTTATGTTATATGGGTGTATTTTGTTTTTGATATTTTGGAGTTCAGTGGGTTTCCATTTATCAGATGGCTTCATTAATTTCTTGTAGTGATTTTGTATGCGACTGTCACTGACAATTTGTTCATTTTGGGAGAATTTATTGGTCTGAGAAGTTTCACTTCTGAGTCAGTTGTTTCTGTTTCTTAATAGGAAAGCAAATTTGCTAGTTACCAAATCTTCTGACAAACCATATGGTCATTGAAATTTGAAAGTCATTAGGTACAATTCCCTGTTTTGTTATTGTATCAAAGATGCTCAATTTTCATCCTTCTATTTGCTTCATTGCTTGTAATCTTCATACTTTAATATCTTAATTCTAAACAAGGCTTGTTAATGGAACTGAATTGCATAGGAGTCAAGACTGTCGTGATTGCTAATGCTAATCTTCATACTCGATTTCTGAGGATTCTTTTTTTTTTCTTTTTACAGATTTTATTGGAGTTCCATTTAGCTATTGAATCTTCTTACATCAAACAAGCTGTAGCTGTGCATGTTATTTGGCACCACCAAGAAATAAATAAATAAACAGCCTCCATTTTCAGAAACAGCAGTAGGTGTTATGAAGACTTGAAGCTGATCATGTTTGATACAATCAACTTAAATTTGCACTGACAAATCAGCAACTTAAACTTGTTTGAATTAAATTTGTTGAACAAGCTCAATCAATGTGCATTTTCTACTTGTTTTGCTCTACGCTCATGTATTAGCAATCATGGAATGTTTTTTTTCTTGGGAAAAATTACAACTTTGTAAGGGCAAAAAGAAAAATCTCTATCCTACATTAATAATCTGTAAACCGAACCGAACCAATCCGTAAACCGTTGGTTTAAAAAATTTTCAATCCGAACCAAACCGTTATTTAATGGTTTGTTTTTAGAGATAAAAAAATCAGACCGTAAAATATGATTTGGTTCGATTTTTAACAAAAACCGAACCAAACCGAACCACGCCCACCCCTTAGAGTAGCCATCATCTACCATAAAAAAAAATTGTGCTTCATCCCGTTTATCTGGACCAATTTATGAAAGGAGACACAATCTTTTAGAAAATTACAAAAAATACCACATGAATTATCTAATTATGTTGGTTAGTACAAAGTTTGCATCATATTTTATCCCAAATCTTGCATCCTCTCTAATCATTGTTGCTTCAAATCTTATACCAAATCTATGATTTTGAAGTTTTTATATTGTTATTGAAAAATAATAATTGAAAAAAAATTATTCTTATAATGTCATATCAAATTATTTTTAATGTAAGTGATGACACATGATTTCATACGTCAATCTTTTCTGAACGCCATATATTACATTCATATAGGATTGAGGTTTGAATGAATTATGAATTTATTTATTATTATTACTTACATGTGAAATGAGAAACATAAACCTGGCCCTATTAAATGAAATTCATCACAATTACAAAATTAATTTTAATAGTTGAAAATGAATTTCTTGAATCACTTCTCAATTGTAAGATATAATAATAAAATTTATTTTATCCCTCAGTTTCCTCAACAAGATTCCTTTCTTGTTACTGTCCAACAGCCACCTCAGCTTTTAGTATAGTGGTACTCACTTATTGATGATATGAGTTTGAATATCTATAGGTTCAGAAATTCTCACCATCCACATTATATTATCCATAAAAATATTAATATGAGTAGATATTTCCTAAATATTAAAAGAAGTAGATTTTCTATTTCTTATTAAGAGATATTTAGGTAGTACTACAACCGTAACTTTATGGGTAGACGTCTCGTAAATATTACGGGGAGTATATTTTCATTCTCATGTTGATAATCTCCAGAATATTAAAAAGAATAGATTAATCTCTTATCGACAGAGGTGAAGGCAACACTAAAAATGTGCATTTATATATATAGTTCCTTTGTACATTCATCTTATAAATATATGCAGAATTATAAAATTTTATATAGTTTTTTTCCAATAGGTTTTAATTACAGATGCATTATCTAGTTTCTCAATTAAAAAAGGAACCGTCCAACTATCAAGGATAATTTGGTAATTCCATCTCAACTCTTGAAATCAGAAACAGAAATTGAGGGATAGAGAACTGAAACAAAATCTAGGCCTTTTTCATTTGTTTCATTCCATTTCATATTTTATCTGAATCCCAAACAAAAGAAAATCATGGAGCTTGTAATGGGGAGCTCCTTATTCATACAGCCTCCCCTTCACTTTCCCTCATCTTCATTTTACTCTCAATCTTCACTCTTTCTCTGTACAAAAAAGTCTGCAAGGATCAAGAGAAGGAACAGAGCGTCAGCAACGGCTTCTATGAGACAAGAAGACCCAAAAGATAACATTTTTAGCAAGAGGAAGACGATTCTGCTTGTGGGTATTTCAGTTCTTCCGCTGTTTAACTTCAGAGCCAGGGCTCTTGATGATTTAGCGCCAAGTGAGTTCTGTGTTTCTTTGGGTTTCTAGATTTTTGTATTCTTTACGTTTTTGCTATAATGTTAAGAGTAATTGCATTTTGTGAAATTAATTTGTTCAATTTTTTTCATGAGCTTCCGTATGTTTGAGAAATTAATTTGCTTCTGGGTTGTTAATTTAGAATTTTGGTCATTGCTGCCTGTATGTGTGTGCAAGTTTTGTTTTTGGTTTGGGTTTCTGTTATTAAACAATTGTATTGCGCTGAAAGTCATTGTTTGTACTGTTTTTAGTTCATGATTTTTTTGGTAATTATACTGTTTTATACTTGAGAGAATGATAGAATATTGGGGTTTAATTGAGTAGAAAATGCTAAATTTTTATGATACTTCAATGTGTCCTTCGTTCATTCTAGGATAGGAAACCTAGCAATCTATTTGAGACAAGCTGGGGATAATTCTTTACAAGTATCACAATAATAGATAAATACCATTAATGTCAAAATTTATATGGCAAGAAGTCCAAAAAGATGAACCTGAATGAGTCATTGGTTGGGAGAGAGCGGTCGAGAAGGGGGGTTGGGGGGAAGAGTATGCTGCGAAGAAGCGGTTTTTATATTTTTAAGGCGGCAAGTTCCTTGCAGTCTTTTCTTCTTCTCTATTATATATGTGGTGGGGGGAAGAGTATGCTGCGAAGAAGCGGTTTTTATAAGGCGGCAAGTTCCTTGCAGTCTTTTCTTCTTCTCTATTATATATGTGGTGGGGGGAAGAGTATGCTGCGAAGAAGCGGTTTTTATATTTTTAAGGCGGCAAGTTCCTTGCAGTCTTTTCTTCTTCTCTATTATATATGTGGTGGATAAGCGAGCAATGTTCTTTGTGATAAAGAAAAATGCGCCATAGTTTAAAGTTTTCTAAAATTTCGTAAAATCATGCTCATAAGGCGTTATTTAATATTTATGGAATTTAGCTTGCATGAAAAATGATTTAGCTGCAAAAAGGGAGAAAAAGAAGAGAGCTTCATGAAGACAGGCCAGAGCCTAGAAGGTAGCTGCTTTAGATTGACTTGAGGGCTGAGCTTATTTGTAACATTGCATGTATAATGAAAGTGAATCATGTCAAGATACCCATGATTCTGTTTCACTAGTTGACCAATTTCAAACTTCCATCGGTTTTGATTTTGTAATAATTTAGTAGAACGTTCTGAATGTTTTAGGTCAGTTTCAACTTTCATGTTATGGGCAGCTTTTCTTACCTGGTTGTATTTGTGGACATTTGGATTCCATAATTTATAATAGTTAACGTACTTACTTACATATGTGATTTAGGGGAAGGAGAGCTAAATGCAACAGATGAAAGCCAAAATTCAAAGGTCCTAATTTTTGCTCGTTTACAATTGAATCCTGAATACTAACTTCTATATTTGTTAGTTTCTTGTTGTTAATTTGAAATGTTCTAAATGGAGTAGCTTTCTTGGACAGCAAGGACTTCAACCGTCAAATCCCTTTTTGTCTGTCCTTAATGGACTTGGAATTTTTGGAAGTGGTGTGCTTGGCGCACTCTATGCTTTGACTCAAAACGAGAAAAAAGCTACAGATGAAACTATTGAATTTGTAAGTTGCTCTTGACCTTGACTGTAAATTTTTTGACACAAATCATTTAATGAGGATAATTTTGAGCATTCAAGGACGTGTCCATCTAAGTTTTGAAATTCATTATTATTATTTTTTTTAATTTTCTTGGGTTTTCTTATGATTCCTTAATGTTAATAGCTAGACCCGGCGTGGAACCGGAACCGAACCGGATAATTCCGGTTCCGCAAGAATGTGGAACCGGGAACCAAACCTAAACCGGACCGAATGGTTCCGGTTCGGTTCCGTTTTTTTTTTAAAATTAATTTAAAATTTTAATTTTAATTTTTTTAAAAAAAATAAAAAAGTGATGTTCAAAAAAAGTCAGACCATCTTGAACACATAAATTAAAGACATGACATGTGCAACGAACATGAAAAACTCTAAAACTCTAAATGCAATAAGTTGTTTTTACATGTTCCATGATACATCAATCCAATGACAAGTCACACCCATGTATGAGTGTGTTTGTCAATGGTCATTCCAATAATTAGAACAAATAGAAAGACGACTTTTAATATTTTTAAATATTTCATTTAAAATAATTTTACCATCTTTATATAATTTTTTTTTTTTCATTTTGTTGTATACTTGTATTTTTAGGCATTTTACCGGCAGCAAGATTTAAAGCATTTCGAACATAATTAGTCAAATTAATTTTCACTAAAATTTAAAGAAAGATGTCTCATACAAGTAAATTTAGCAAATTGTTCTCTATTTTTAGTATCAGAATATTTAAATAAAAAGAACTCGTACCTCTACTAGATAAAGTATACCTGCCCATTTCAGTTTGTGTTGTATCAAGTCCAATTTCAGGGGCATGATGTCTATCCAAGTATTTGTTCATATTGTCATAACCGCCAATATATTTGTAAGATATACTACAATAGTTGCATATTGTTCTTGGACTTTCATTTTCAATCTTGACTAAACGAAAATGAATTTTGAAAATATCAAAAGATCGAAACTTAACTTCTATTCTCTGTGTACCGATATTTTGACCGCTCTCTTGGGTTCGCACACTGGACATGATGTTCTCAGATGAACTTGCCATTTTTTGTTAATATTGAAGA
The DNA here is from genome assembly GCA_019454045.1 of Zanthoxylum bungeanum. Taxonomy (NCBI): domain Eukaryota; kingdom Viridiplantae; phylum Streptophyta; class Magnoliopsida; order Sapindales; family Rutaceae; genus Zanthoxylum; species Zanthoxylum bungeanum. Next base: position 89,944 of record SKCR01036268.1, read on the forward strand.
ATTGCAAAATTAAATCAATAGGAGAAATTGAAGATGAGAGAATTAAATAAATTGAGAGAATTGAGAATTGGTATGTTGGAAAAATGAAGTATATGACCCCAATTTATACATTTTTGGAAAAAAATTTGTGATACCTAAATTGCCCATAAAACTAGCCGTTGCATTAATGTTATTAAGGGTAATTTAGTAATTTCATTTTACAAAAAATTAAAAAAAGGCAGCAGGGAGCTCCCTGCTGCTAGGTGATGCATTTGCATGCTACCCAACGGCTAGTAGATGGGACAAACGGTTTCCACCGGAATCGTACGGGTTCCGGTTCGAACCGTCGGAACAGTCCTGTTCTTTTCAGTCCGGCTAGGATAAAACCCTAACTGAACCGAAAATATCTGGTTTCGAAACCGGAACCGTGGCCGGGCCTTTTAATAGCACCCATTTCCTCTCTTTCCTACATCTGATAGTCATTTTGTATGGTCTCTAAACCACTCATGCATTGCTTGAAATGCTTAGATGAAGGCCAGGCTCAAAGAAAAGGAAGCAGCCATTGTTTCAATGGAGAAAGATTTTGAATCAAAATTACAGAATGAACAAGAACAACGAACCAAGCAACTGAAGACAGCAAAGGAAGAACAGCAGTTGTTGATGAACAAACTAAATTCAGCTAACGCTACCATTTCGGGCTTGGGGAAGGAGCTGCAAAATGAAAAGAGAGTTATTGAAGAACTCAGAGTTCAAATTGACAGTCTTCAAACCAACCTCTTGAAAGCTGGAGAACATGAAAATGCTCTTGAAGAAGAACTAAAGCAAAAGGTTGACACAATAGAAGGTTTACAAAATAAGATTAACTTGCTCAGTTTAGAGCTGAGAGATAGGGATGATAGTGTTCAAAAGCTGAGCTCTTCTCTGGCAGAGAAGGAAGTGGAGTTGAACAACTTGAATGCTGTCTACAAGCAAACAAAGGAAGGACTAGCCAAAGCAGAATCGGAAATCAAAGCATTGATGGACGAACTCCTGAACAATAAAAAAGAACTAGAATTGAATAATTCTATGGTCGATGAATTAAATGCAAGAGTAAGTTCTTTATTAGTTGAGAGAGATGATTCCATTCAGAAAATTGATGCAGTTGTAAAGGAATACGAAGAACTGAGGTTATCTTCTGAGAACAAGGCAGCTTCAAATGCAAAGCTTTTGAGAGAGAAAGAAGAAGAACTTCACCAACTGAAAGAAAATCTCAAGCTTGCTCTGAACGAAGCTAGTGGAAATCTAGCAACTATTGCTAAGTTGACCCAAGAAAAGGATGACTTGAGGAAAATGCTGGACAATGAATTGAGCAATGTAAAGAATCTGAAACATGAACTCCAAATTACTCAGGAAACTATCGGGAAGACAACGAAACAGGCTTCTGATCTGGAAAAGCAGCTAAAGCAATCAAAAGGTTACTGTGCAGAGCTTGAGTCTGAAATTTCTAGGATTCAGTCCGAGTTTGCAGAAGCTAAGCAAACCTTTAAAAACAGCATAGATGAGGCAAAACGAAGTGGTGAAGTGCTAGCCAGCGAGCTCACTGCTGCAAAGGAGGTTCTGAAGAAAACCAGCGAGGAGCTGCAAAATGTGTCCCGCGAACTGGAAGCCACAGCAGAAAATCGTGATAGCCTACAAAGGGAATTGGTAGACGTCTATAAGAAAGCAGAAGCTACAGCCAATGATTTAAAAGAAGAAAAAAGGATAGTTTCTTCTTTGAACAAAGAGCTACAAGCTTTGGAGAAGCAAACCTTGAAGGACAAGGAGACACGGAAATCCCTGGAAATAGACCTGGAAGAATCTACCAAATCACTAGATGAGATGAACCGAAATGCATTGGCGCTTTCTAGGAACCTAGAGAAGGCCAATTCTCAGATCTCTAGCCTTGAAGATGAGAAAGCGATGCTTTACAAGTCCCTTACTGAACAAAAGAGGATAGCCATTGAGTCCCGAGAAAACATGGAAGATGCCCATAATCTTGTTATGAGGCTTGGCCAGGAAAGGGAGAGTTTGGACAAGAGAGCAAAGAAACTTGAAGAGGAATTGGCTTCTGCGAAAGGTGAAATACTGCGGTTAAGGAGTCGGATAAATTCATCAAAAACTCTTGTAAGTGCTGAGAATCCTCAGAAAGTTGAAGATGAAAACAAAGTCACTGTCACTGCAAAGAAAACTACCAGGAGAAGGAAGGGTAACTCACAATGAGACTGCAAACTACTTCATTATTCCAAACGTTCCTATATTATCCGGAGGGCCACTTGACTCTGAGCTTTTGCATTCTCTGATTAAATTTTCGGAAACAAATGAACCATTATTGTATAAATGCCGAGGCATGAGATTAGGGAAATGACTTTATGTTTGTAATGATAATGGCTTCATTTCCATTGTCTTCATTAATGTATAATATCAGGTTGAGAAATCCACTCAGGCTATTTTATTTTCCCTCATTTTCTTCCTTTTCTGGACTGAATTATAGATTGCTGCTAATTTGCTATGAACATTGCTCCCATAGTTATTTCTCAACATTTTGGAATGTCATAATTGCATATATCCTCAAACAGCTTCAATCTTCTAAGAAGAAGATGTGGTATGTTTGCGAAGTACTCCTCCTATGAAGCATCTTTTAGTCATTTAATTGTAAACTTGCCATCTTATATAAACTAGCATATGGTTTTAGATATTAATCTTGTAAATGCATTGGATCTTGTAGGTTTTATAATCTAAATGAGACAATCGATTTATTTATACATAATATTTATGCTTCATTCGTTTGTCTCTCAGTTCTCAAATAATATCTGTAATTCACTGTTCAATAGCTAATAGTAAAAGTCTGCATCCTGAAACATAATAAAAAATAAAAAATTCATGAAAAAAACTTATAAAAATAATTCAGAATAAAATAAAAAATAATAATAGACCCAAAATCAAAAAAAAAATTGGCTAGGTTTTGTGGGGCGGTTACTATATCAAGATTTCTTATTTAGTAAGAGGTTATATTTTTATATTGTAATATGTTTTTTATTTTAATAATTATATTATTTTAATTTCATAATTTCATAACTAAAATATTAATTGTAAAGATGAGGTGCCACATTTATATTTTTAATAGAAGATTATAATATATCTTCTTATTTTAATATGTAATAAAAAAATAATTATAGAGATTAAGTGTCATGTAACCTGATGAGAAAACTTAAAAATGTTTAACTTATATATATATACACACACTAATTATTTATCGAATTATTTGTGATATTATTCAAAAATTAATTTGATAATATAATATGTTTTATTGTTATAATAGAGTTCTTATTTAATAGATTTATTAATTTAATTTTATAATTTAATAATATTTTTTAATTGCAATAGGATACTATATTAAGTTTTCTTATTATAATAAAATTCTTATAAAATTATAGTATGTATTTTTATTGTAATATGTTTTTTATTTAATAAAAAATTAATTGTAAATATATCTTAATTTTATAATTTAATAAAAAATTAATTATAGAAGTTAATTATAGAGATTAAATGCCACATATTTTTTTTTTATTTTAATGAGACATTATAATACGTTTTCTTATTATAATAGATTTATTTATTTAATTTTATAATTTAATGATAATAAATTTAAATATTAATTAATTAATTAAATTAGTAGGTTTCTTACTTTAATAGTAGATTATGTTTTTATATTATATTAGGTTTCTTATGTTAATAATTTATTATTTTAATTTTATAATTTAATAATAAAAAAATAATTGTAAAAGTATTTTAATTTTATAATGTAATATCCCCCTTTCGGAGATTCTATCGACAGACGATAAGTTGCTTTATCACCCTCCGCTTCTAGAAGAATATCTATATGCATCTACTGTATTCATCTCACAATACCTCATAACTTATATTTTTTGTATAACACATATAAGAGTTATGTGTCCAACTTTGTACAAAAATATGAAACTTAAACATTTTTATGCATTTTCTTACTATAACAAACTTTTACTAATCCGATTACAGACAACTTAACACTTCATTTCACATGAGTTGATTATGATTGTACAATGCATAATGACTCAATTTGATGGGCCATTGACACTCTAATCCGGTTCACGAGCTCTCCCTCCGAAAATCCTGTAAGATAAATCTGGAGTGCGAGTAAGTCTAAAGATTTATCTGGAGTGCGGTCCATTGAGACTAACATTGTTTTAAGTTTCAACTTCAATATTTTCATAACATGTCTCAAGTGTTTGATCCATATCTAAGACACGTTAAGCATCGCAAATGAAATAATACTCAAAACGTAACAAAAAAACTTAAAAAACCCAATGGAAAATATATTTATGGTATCATTAAATTACTCAAATTATCACAAATAAATTCAAGAAAATAATTAACAAATAAAATATCTACTCACTGTATGGGCCAAATTTGGGCCAAGGGTGAAACCGTCATTTCACTCCAAACCAGCACCAAACATAGCCCAGAATAGTGACCCGGTCCAGAAAACTTTCCATTATTAAAACATAACAAAACCATCCGCTAGAGAACAAACTACTTTACCACCAAAACCAACTCCACATGAAAAATTATTCTCCCCCGTCGAAAGCAGAGACAATAAGCATGTTATGGGGACCCATTTCCCATGTGTCAAACCAGAGAATTCATCTTTCTCCACCTATAAAAGGAAGCATAATTCATAAGGTCAGGGGGATTGATTTCAGAGATTGGGGACTTCTCTTCTGCTCTCTGACACAAGCTCTCTGAGCACCCCACTCCCTTAAACAATTATCACCGCCCTCACGGTAACCCAAAGAGTTCAAGGTAACATCAAACCTTGCTTTCACATTTATATATTTACTGCTCATTTCATACTACTGACTTGGGCGTCGGAGTGCCCCCGGCACCCACCACACCGGTGGGCAGTCTACTCCCGCTCACTCTACCTTTGTCTTGCAGGATCGCTAGTGCCCCCAACCTACAAATTCCGATTGTGGACCTCGGCCGAAATCCAACATCCACACTCACAGATTTGAGAGTTGACTGATAGGCTTCACGGAGTCGATAGTGATTGACATTCCTGACGTCGATCTCTTTAAATTGTATGCTAGCTTGCCAAAATTACTTCCAAAACTTGTACACCCTCTCAAGCTTCTTAATTACCATTGTTTCCTTCCAAAAATTTGATTGAAAATTTGAAAGATTTTTACCTTTCTTCACCCTATGTTTCTTGGCCAAGAAGAAGAAATGAAGAATATTTCTTTGCTTCTTCAATGTGTGGGCTAAAGGAGATAATATCCAATGCTTTGTTTTGTTTCCTTATTTCATAAACTTACAAGAGAACTAAAGAATTATCTAACAAAATCTATCAAGTGGGCCCGCCATTTATGGGCTTTAAATAACTTATAAGTATTTATTTTTATTAAGCTAATTATTCATTTAATTAAATGTACAATGGGCTTAATTAAATTGATTCACTTGATCCCAAAAATTTCTCCTTAACCCAATATTTGTTACTATAAACACTTAAATATTTGGCCCATGTAAATTAAGTTCACATTCAAAATTATCAAACCCCTAAAAATTTAGAAAATTTAAATTACAGGTAGTTGTAAATTAGATGGTCCCTTATACTTTATTTTCTATTTTAACTTATCTCACATAGCTTAGGGATAATGATCTTATCATAACTTCTCTCTATAAATAGCTTATCTCACATCGTTTAAGGATAATGATCTTAACCTAACCTCTCCCTATAAATAAAAAGCAAATCTTATATAATTTATTCATTCAAAAAAATCAATAAGAAAAGAAGCATGCAGCTTTACAAGGTACTATTTTCTTCTATTTTTCTCTTATTTTACAACACGTTATCAGCACAATTATATTATTCTTTTATTTATTATTAGTTTAATAAATTAATTGTTTTTATAAGTATGCTCTGTGGTTGCCATTAATTTGGATCCCCC
>SKCR01036269.1:0-103401 GCA_019454045.1 Zanthoxylum bungeanum
TATATTAATGTTATATGTCAAAAGTCACAATTTGACATTTAATTAATATGTATTTAATAAAATCAAATATTAAATACAAATACACATCAATTAGGAAATGACCATTAGGTCCCTTTGCATGTATTTTTCGTTTAACCGTTAAACGACTTATAAATAATCAATATTATTCATAAAAGTTGTCCTAGTGCTCTACGAGTATATTTCATTTGTGGGACTCTCTAGATTTTGGCATATCCGTCAAGAAATCCAATTTCATGTCCATAATATACCTAACCATAAATTATGATGAATATGGATAAACTCTCTGAACCATACAGGTCGAGGTCATCACATACTTATAATCCCTCTTGTTGGAGTTTCTACGGTCCCAAGGATCGATTATCAAGCAAGAAACATAAGTGCGAATACACGAGGAAGTTGCGGAATACTTACATCGATCGGTTGAGGCGATGCGTCGAAGAAAAAAACTTTTAAGCCCTCCTTGAGCTCTCGACATTTTCAGGTTTGTGCTCCTCCATTTTCGGCTTTGGTCCTCCTCCAAGCTCCAAGCTTTTGAAGTGTATTCCAAGCCCACGGGTGGGTTTCCCTATCACCATCGCGAGACTTTTGAAGCGTGCTAGCACTCGGTAATTTTTGCCGCAAAAATCACCTATTTCTTCTCCTTCCATTCACGACAGAAACCAGAAAACAGAAGAGAAAAAACTGCCATTGGGCATTAGAGAGGAAGAGAAAATGAGAGAGAGAGATGTGTTGGTGGTTAGATTATTTTGTGTATCTAATACACTTATATGATTTTCAAAAAATCAAATAAAGATATACCATTTTCTTTTCCAAAAAGTCAAGTGGCAATAATGCCAACCACTAACTTCTAACAACTACTATCAATCACATCAAAAGTGACAAGTTGTCACATCAATCGATTGACTAGTGATTTGACGCTTGATGTGACTTGCGGGCCGGACTCGAATTTGAAATGCGAGTGCGCTCGCAAACACTCCCGGGCTCGGGTTCTCTAATTCCAAATTAATGAATTTTCCGTTGTGACATAATTAAATAATTATGCCTAGCAAAATCACTATTCACGTCGCTAACGAATTAATTCTAAATTAACTCGTTCGCCCGAATTAAAATCTAATTTCAATTTCGCGTCGAAATCCAATTTCGTATAATATATCTAATATATTATTTTATCGATTAATTCCAAATTAATCGTTCTCTCTCTTTAATTGATATTTTATCCTAGATAAAATATCTCCATAATTAATCCCTGATTAATATTCTCTCTCATCTAATTAATCCCAGATTAATTAAAGTGCGAGTCATACGTCATCGGTGAATATTCGGGAAGCGACCCATGAGATCCCCGGATATGTTGGCAGTAAATACGATCGTCGGACTATCCGAACACATAAGTACCTAGTACTACATTTTTACAGATTTACAAGACAAGGTTGGCTTCTAGCAAAGCATCATGCCTACCCAATTCTCCAGAAACATCCTTACAGGAATAAGTGATCTATATCAGGCATAGTATACGTAGTATTGCGTATTTCGATCCAGTATCGGATGTCACATGATAGGCCTGGGGCTGGAATTGTGTCTATCATGTACGAAGCACATATCGTATCTCTGGTAACTAGTCTCTATAATCGGATAATCATGACATAGTCATATTATCCCGATGACTGCAGTACATAAGAGAACCAGTTCTGTATCCTACGTGACCATCATCTCCACTATGACTGGAGTGATACTTCCGTCTTGAAATCATACCCAACACACTACGATTCTCAATATACCCAGCAGAGGCGTACACAGAACCTGTTAAAGCCATGGATGACCAAAACCAAAGTATATTGATTGTCGCAAGTATTAGCGGTGCAAGTCTCAGGTTAAGACCAAATACACCTACCCTGATTTCGGACTTCCATAGACACATAGTCATACTACCAATGGAATTTCGAGGGGTCTATCCAGAGCGAAGCTGTTTCCGTACCATCGGTAAACACAACCTCCTATTACACTTGCATGAGTACCCTATACCCAAATATATGAGAACTATGCTGTTATGCCTTCACAACGCGCACAAGTGTAATACTAGTCTTTTACGCATTATCGATGTCCAATCTCGATAATACTCTGACTAGGGATATGTAATGATTAATCCTTCGTGGATTGATACTGTCTCATATCATCTATACATCTTGGTAATCTAATTACAAATGATAAGAGAGTAATATCCTTTGTCACATAGTTAATTTGTACAACAACACCATGATCTGTACAAATAGTGACGCTATGGGTCATAACTGTCCAACAATCTCCCACTTGGTCTATAGCCAGTCACTCAAGTGTCCTACACCCGAACTATGTACGGTTCGCTTAAATTTCTGCTGAGAAAGTGCTTTCGTCAACGGATTTGCATGATTATCATCTGATGCGATTTATACGATCATCACATCGCCACGATGTATGACCCGAACGAATCAGATGAATAGTTGAAGTATGTATCTGGATCGTTGATGAGATCATTAATTCTTTAGCCTGCGCTGAAGCCTAGCTCAGCTGCTAACAGAACTATATCTAATCTAATTAGATTTTTATTGACCCAAATGGCTTCTATTGCTGCCTTAGCCGCAGCAATAATCCACTTTTGTTGTTTATTCGGTAACAGTATCTTGCTTGGAAGATTTCCAGCTCACTGTTCCGTTATTCAAACTTTATAGTACCGTTTGTTAAGACTTATAGTCGTTTATATCGGTTAGGAAACTTGCAGCAGTGAACCCAGTCACTTCAAGTTCTCATTCTCCATAGTTTAATACAACATCCTTAGTTCTCTAAGATACTAACGAATGTTCTTAACATCAATCCAGTGACCATCACTTGGATTGGCCTGATTGTGAATCCATATGCTCAAAGCGTATGAGACACTAAGTCGCGTACATTTTTCAATGTACGAGTTCTCGGAGAGTGTTAACAACTTTAAATCTATCCCAATAGATCTTTATTCCTATAATAAAGGTTGTTTCTCCCAAGAATTCTACGGAGAATTTTCATGAAAGCCAAGCTTTCACCGATTGTATTATGGGAATTTCATTTCCAAGAAATGGCATATTATCATTATTTATAGGACATTTACTGTCAGTGCGCTCCCACAAACATCCTTATATACACAAGAATCATTTCATTTTTGAATTAAATCATATACCATTATGATTATATCAAAAAGATAATTTCTAGAACCTAATGCTTGTTTCAATCCATACATGGATCGAATAACCTGCAAACCTTGTTTGCTAGTTATGGTACGACAAAACCGTCAGGATGTTGTGAACATCCTCCAAAAGGTTTCCTTTTAAGGAAAGCGGTATTGGCATTCAGCTGACATATTTCATAAATGAAACATGCAGCATTAGCAAGCATTATCCAAATGGATTTACCGTGGCAACAAGTCAAAGGTTTCGTCGTAATCGACACAATGTTGATAACGATACCTTCTCGTTACAAGCCTAGCTTAGTACGTTGGTATGTTGCCTTCTATGTATGTCTTACTTGAAGACTTATTTGTACTGATAGGCACAATGCCTTTCTGTACATCAACTAGTATCCAAACATAGTTGATTTACATGGAATCCATTTAGGATGTCATGGCACTTTTCCATAATAGGGAGTCGATACCTTGTATTACTTCCTCATACGTAATCAGTTGGTGTTCCTCAATAAGATTGACATCTTTATGAGGTGAGATCAGAAACCCATACCCCAGGTTGTTTTCTGACTCTCTCCGACTTACGTGGTTCTTGTGTATTCGAATATTACTAGTATAGTTACATCCTTGAAGAACTATTTGTGTTCCATTTAGGAATCAGTGCCGAGAACAGTATTACTCTTATTTTTATCGAGTTATACCATCCTCCCACTTACCACTGCATATAGGTATTCCTCTTAGGAAAACCGCATGGAGAGCAACAATCGAATTGTTCTCTTGTGAGTTATTTAAGTACTATACTTTGGTATCCCTAGGATAACCTACAATTGGCACTTATCCGATTTGGGTTCTAGTTTGGTATCATCCAAACGTTTGCCTAGCATACCCAAATCTTCAAGAATGAGAAAACCCAGTTTCTTTCTTGTTCATATCTAATATGAAATCTGTCAAACAGATTTTTATGGAACCTTATTCAAAATAATTTTTGCACTGTTTATGTCTTAATATTTTGAATATAAATGAATCTCAAACATATAACATGACAAACAAAAGGCTCAAATTCAGTAAAACATATGAAACTTATCTGTGGCATTGTCGTCTGGGACTCATTAACAAAACTCGTATATCCACACTTTCGAATAATGGATACTTGGATGGATTTGATCCTAATTCATATGACGTCTGCGAATCCTGTTTATTAGGCAAAATGCCTAAAATACCTTTTAGTGGTAAGGGTGTACGTGCCACCGAGATGTTAGCCCTCGCTCATAGTGATGTATGTGGGCCCATGTCTAGCCAGGCTAGAGGTGGATATGAATATTTCGTAACCTTTATGGATGATGTATCGCGTTATGGTTATGTGTATCTTATGAGACACAAGTCAGAAATTTTTGAGAAATTCAAAGAGTTTCGACATGAAGTAGAAAAACATACCAACAAAAGTATTAAAACATTATGGTCAGACCATGGTGGAGAATACCTGAGCAATGAGTTTCTCGATTACTTGAAAGAATATAGTATTCTTTCACAGTGGACTCCTCCCAGAACACCTCAATTAAACGGCGTGTCCGAATGGAGAAACCGAACTTTGTTGGACATGGTATGGTCAAGGATAAGTCGCATTGAGCTACCAATTTCCTTCTGGGATACGCATTGAACAGTGCAATACTTATTTTGAATAAGGTTCCGTCAAAATCTGTTGGACAGACTCCATATGAAATATGGACAGGAAAGAAACCAGATTTCTCATTCCTGAAGATTTAGGGATGCTGGGCATACGTTAAACATTTGGATGGTACCAAACTTGAACCCAAATCGGATAAGTGCCTATTTGTAGGTTATCCTAGGGAAACCAAAGGATATTACTTCTATAACCCACAAGAGAACAAAATGTTTGTTGCTCTTCATGCAGTTTTGCTCGAAAAGAAATTCATAGATGTAGTGATAAGTGGGAGGAAAGTAGAACTCGATGAAAATCGAAGTGATATTATTCCTAGTATCCGACCCTCTCTCGGAAAATGAACAGTCTATCAGGGATGAGACTGCTCCACAATCTTCTAATACACAAGAACCGTATAGGTCAGAGAGAGTCAGAAAATAACCAGAGAGATATTGGTTTCTGATATCACCTCATGTAGATATTAATCTTATTGAGGATAATGAGCCGGCTACGTATGAGGAAGCGATACAAGGTATCGACTCCGCTTTATGGCACGAGGCCATGAAGTCCGAAATGGATTCCATGCATACCAACCAAGTTTGGACACTGGTTGATGCACTAGAAGGCGTTAAGCCTATTGGTTGCAAATGGGTCTTCAAAAGGAAGACGGACATAGAAGGCAACATACAAATGTACAAAACTAGGCTTGTAGCGAAAGGGTATCGTCAACGACCTGGTGTCGATTACGATGAAACTTTTTCACCCGTTGCCATGATTAAATTCATTCGGATAATGCTTGTTATTGCTGCATATTTCGATTATGAAATATAGCAGATGTATGTCAAAACCATTTTCCTTAAAGGAAACCTTTTGGAGGATGTTTATATGCAACAGCCTGACGGTTTTGTCGTGCCAAAACATGCAAACAAGGTTTGCAAGTTAAATCAATCCATTTATGGATTGAGGCAAGCATCGAGTTCTTGGAACCAACATTTTAATAAGATCAATAAAGAATATTGTTTCATTCAAAACGAAGATGACTCTTGTGTATATAAGAAGTATAGTGGGAGAACACTGACATTCATTGTCTTATACGTTGATGATGTATTGCTTTTAGGCAATGACATTCTCATGCTACAATCGGTGAAATCTTGGCTTTCATTAAAATTCTCCATGAAAGACCTGGGAGAAACATCCTTTATTCTGGGAATAAGGATCTATCGGGATAGATCTAGAAAGATGTTTGGACTCTCCCAGAGCTCGTACATTGACAAAGTGTTGAAGAGATTAAACATGGATCAGTCTAAGAGGGGGCTGCTTCCAATGTCACATGGCGTCTCTCTATCTAAGGACATGTGTCTTAAAACTCAAGATGAGAGGGATTCAATGCATCAGATCCCATTCGCTTCTGCTGTCGAATCGATCATGTATGCCATGATATGTACGCGACTTGATGTCTCATATGCTTTGAGCATGTGTAGTCGCTATCAGGCCGATCCAGGTAATGGTCACTGGATTGCGATAAAGAACATCCTTACATATCTTAGACGAACTAAGGATGCTTTCTTAGTCTATGGGGAAAGAGAACTTGAGGTGACTGGGTACACCAATATAAGTTTCCAAACCGATAAATACGACTGTAAGTCGCAATTGGGGTACATATATTGTTTGAACAACAAAGCAATGAGCTGGAAATCTTCCAAGCAAGAAACTGTTGCCGATTCAATAACAGAAATGAAATACATTACTGCAACTGAGGCAGCAAAAAAATCATATTGGATCCGTAAATTCCTAATTGGATTACAAGTAGTTCCGTTAGTAGCTGAGCCCGTACCTTTATATTTTGAGAATAACGGGGCTATAGCACAGGCTAAGGAACCGCTGTCTCATCAACGATCCAAGCATATACTTCGACGGTTTCATCTTATTCGTGAGATCATACATCGTGGCGATGTGAAGATCGAGAAGATCGCATCAGATGACAACATTGCAGATCGTTGACGAAAGTTATTTCTCAGCAAAGGTTTGAGCGACATGTACATAGTTCAGGTGTTAGATACTTGAGTGATTAGCTATGAGCCAAGTGGGAGATTGTTGGACAATTATGACCCATAGCATCACTATTTGTAAAAGACATTGTGTTTTTGTACAAATTAACTATGTGACAAAAGAAATTGCTATTTTATCATTTTGTAATTGGATTACTTGAATATATAAATGATAAAAGTCCATATGGTCAAACCGGATTAATAAGATATGAGACAGTATTGATCCACACACGGTTTGATCATTAAATATCCTTAGTCGTAGTATTATCGAGACTGGACATCGATAATGTGGAATAAACTAGTATTACACTTGTGCGCTTTATGGAAGCTTAACGGCATAGTTCTCGTATATTTAAGTATTGGATACTTATGCAAGTGTGATAAAAGGTTCTGTTATCCGTTGGACCGGGAACAGCTTCGCTCTAGATAGACCCCTCGGAGTCCCATTAATATTATGACTATGTGTCTATGGGAATCCGAATCAGGGTAGGTGTATGTGATCTTTAACTTGAGACTTGCATCGCTAATACTTGCGACAATCAGTCTACTTTGGTTTTGGTCATCCGGAGCTTTAACAGGTTCTATGTATGCCTCTGCTGGGTTTACTGAGAATCGTAGTATAATGGGTGTGATGTCAAGATGGGAGTATCACTTTAGTCATATTGATATGATGGTAACACAGGATACGGTACCGGTACTCTTAAATGCTGTAGTTATTGGGATAATATAACTAGATCATGATTATCCAATTTCAGAGACTAGTTACGCAGGATCCGATATATGCTTCGTACGAGGCAGACACAGAGCAAGCCCTAAGCCTAACATGTGACATCCGATACTGGATCGTATTAAGCAATACTTTATATACTATACCTGATACAGATTATATATTCTTCGTTGAATATTTCTGGAGAATTGGATAGGCACGGTGCTTTGCTAGAAGCCAACCATGTCTTGTAAATCGGTGAGAACGTGGTACGGGGTACGCACGTGTCAGATAGTCGACAACATCATTTACTACCAACATATCTCTTGGGTCGCTTCCCAAAAATTCACCGATGACATTTTACTCGAACAGAATTAATCTGGGATTAATTATGAGAGAGAAAATTAATCTGTGATTAATTACGGTAAGAATTTATCTGTGATTAAATTCGTCTAAAAGAGAGAACGCGATTAATTTAGAATTAATCGATTAAATAATATATCGGATATATTAATTGAAATTGAATTTCAATGCAGAATTAAAATTGGATTTTAATTCGGGCAAACGAATTAATTTAGAATTAATTCGTAAGCGACTTTCTTAATAATTTTGCTAGGTATTATTATTTAATTAACTTTGATTTAATTACGTCGCGACGAAAAATTCGTTTAATCGAATTAAGCGAACCCGAGCCAAAAGTGTGTTGTGTAAGTCAACTAAATTTGGAATTTATAGTGGTGGGACCCACTTTAACTTACATCAACTTGTCAAAATATGATGGAAGTGGTTGGCAATATTTATTGAACTTTGGAAGTCAACACACACACATTTTTTGCAAGTGAACTATTAACTCATCCTCTCCCTCTCTCTTTGCCGTTTGTTGTTCTTCTTGGAGGGAAAAAATTTCTTTCAAAATTTGAGAAAGCTAGCACTTAAAGGAGTTGAATGAGGGAAACTCACCCAAGAGTTTGAAACTCAAATAAAATGCTTGGAGCTTGTACATCCAAATAATTTTTTGAAATTTCTCATCCGTTTAAAGTGAGTATTTTCGCAACTCCACTTGTTTAATTCAAACTATAATCATGTTTAGAGATCTTTGGCATGTGTAGGACACACTAACAGCCAGGAACCGAAGCGAACTGCATATTGTACCTTGTGATTTTCAGGGCTTATCAAAAGAATGTATGCCATTGCTTTGCCCTCTATTGAGGATCCATCAACGTAAAGCTCCCAACAATGAGTGTCGCTTTTCTATTCAGGTTGTTCTTCAGGTATCTCATGAGGTCGTTCGGCTAGGGCCGTAAATTTGACAATGAAGTCAACTATGGCTTGGTCTTTTATTGCTGACTGTGGCTTGTACTAGATCTCATACTAGGAAAGCTCTACGACCCATTTTTTTTTCTAGGTTTGCTTCGATGCCTCTCTAATTCACTATAAATCCCAAGAACTTTCAGAGGATACCCATAACGAGCACTTAAGGGGGTTCAGTTCATCCTGTATTCAGAATTCTAAAACGAGCATGGCACTAGTCGGGCGACGACCTAACTCCAATGACGCATAGGCGGGGCCTAGGCAATTAGTCGGCAAACAGTTAAAACTTAATATTTTCCAACATCATAAATAATTCAAATCATATAAATTCAACCATCATATAGTAAAATATAACATCCAAACTCAATCAACCATATCAAACATCAAAATCCATGGTCAATCCATCAAACATCCTTTAATTAAGTTCAAAATTAGAGTTAATTAGTTCTGTTTAAGAACATGACTACACTCTGAATTAGAGGCGGCGGAAGAATAAGCCATGTCATATTAAGAATAAATCAATTAATTTAATTAGTAATTACTACTAAATACTAATAGCTAATTAGTTATTAATTAATATGCCCAAGTAATAATTAATTATTTAATATCACCATAAACCCTAAAATTTATTTCCTTTAATCACATTTAAAATTTATGAACTAATTAAGTAACTTTCTAATATTTAATTAATTTTTAACTATTAACAAAAAAAATACTCAATAGCTTAAGGCATGCTGTCTCCTCCACCAATTGATCAATAATTGGCAGGGGGAAGCTGTCATTAGGGTATTTTTTGTTGAAGTTGGTGAAATCTACACACGTCATCCACTTCCCATTCTTCTTTACCAGTACGGGGTTGGCCAAACAAGTTGGGCAATATGCTTCCCTAATGGACTTGTTGGCGAGGAGCCTATCAACCTCCTCTTTTAGCGCGACGTAACACTCTGCATTCATCGACCTCATTTTCTCTCTCACTGGTTTGTGATCAGGGTCAATGTTCAAGCGGTGGGCCATGACCTTGGGGTCAATCCCCACCATCCCCACCATGTCGTCGTGGGTCCATGTGAAGACGTTTTCATTCTCTTTTAGGAAACTAAGTAGTTGCTCCTTGACATCAGGCTTCATATTTCTCCCCACTTTCACACATCTGCTATGATCATCGCTATTAAGAGGGACATCCTTTAACTCTTCCATTATTAATATTTATTATTAATCATATTAATAATCATAACATATATGAGTTTATAATTGGACTATCCAATTATATATAATTTGCTACAATATATCAAGCTAGCACGGGGACCAAATGGACCTACATTTCTGAGATCCAATAATCTTGGAATATTGATTAAATTTTTTAATTAAATATTATGAATTATTAATTTTAGGTTATTCCACCAAAATCCCAAAGTTGCACTCTCGTTATCGTAAATATATTATATAAGCTGAACTCCATCGTTTTTCATCAATATAGTCATTATATATGAATTCATCCTACACGCGTATCTTATAATTGCAGTCGGCTCTAAATGTCCATTATACCCTCCAATTATTTTTACCTTAAGTACCATTGATTCTCTAATCAACGATTTATTCATAACTATTATGAATATTAATCTTTCTATTCGTAATAGGAAGACTTAAGCGCTCTAATCGTTCAAGTATCGAATCAACCCTTAAGGAATATACTTCTCTGAATGAGTGAATTCCATATACATGTAAAACGTCATCAGCTACATATCAAACTATGTCCCCAAAGTACGTAGTTATTGGTCGAGATTGCTACACTAGCCTCACATTTGTAAATCAAAAGACACGACTTGGCATGCAGGAGTTCGTAATACACTGAAGATTCAGATCACAACTTCCACGTGCCGTTGGCGGTCCTTGGAGCATCATTCTCATGTCTTTGCCTCGGTCACCTAGTTTCATAGCACTCCCATGCTTGTTGTTGTTCGCCTCCTACACAGCCAGCCCCATTTTGAGCTGGAAATTTTGCACACAATTACCGCGTGGATGTAACAACTTCCAAGTCATTCAAATCAGGCCATCCCAGCACTGCGTTGTACGCCGATGCGCAGTCAATCACTAGGAAGTCGGCTAGTGTGGTCGCAGACCTTCTGGGCTCGCCTAGAGGGATTGGGCTATCATCCTTTCATATTTATATCTTTTATCTCCTTTTAAAGGTTAGGATTTAATCAAGATAAATCTAAGGGTCAAAATCTTGACAACACATTAATGAATTTGATCCAAAAGTTGGCTTGACTTTTGTGTTGGCAAAATAATGGTCATTAGATTTATTTTGACTAAATCATAACCATTAAAAGGAGATAAAGGAGATAATGCAAAAGGATAGTAGCCCATCCCCGCCTAGAGTCAGGGGCAACGTGATCATACCCTTTGGTATCACAAAGCCTCCTGTGAACCCATAAAGTGGTTCGGCTGCTCGGGTCCCAAATCCATCTGATCGTATGCGCTTTTGAAGAGCACATTCATCGAGCTTCCATCATTTATCATCACTCGTTGCATGATAATGTAATGCACTGCTACTTTGATGACAATGGCATCATTATGCGGCCAGTGTAACCGTTACTGCCTTGCTCACCGTCATCAACATGATTTCACGACGATTGTCGGTGAGAACGTCTGCAGCTACCCTCCGCAGTTTCGCGAACTCCATGTGACCTCCTATACTGCTGCACGCACCGGGGTTGATTCTAGGCCATCTGCTGTACAGTTCGCAGTACTTCACACATAGTGTTTTCCATCTCGTGTTGTCTCTCGATCCACGCTTGGAAGTCGCGGGGCTAACCCACATTGTCTCGCTCCATCTCTTGAGGCCCAAGCCCATCATTTCTGCCCCTCCTGTTTTCTTTTGAAATTGGTATGGGCGCTTCGTCTTCGTTGACAGGCGAAGTTCTGCGGCTCGCATTGTTGTTCGAAACAGGGCCACTGTTTCCTCTTCTTCGCAAATTGGCCATCAAAACCTTCACAAATTGAGCTTCTTGTGCTAGTGGGTCTGTTTCAATTGATTGGGTTCACTCTGGCTATGAGCTCGTTTCTACCCATAACAGTTCACAAGTTGATCTCTTATAGCGTACATATTTCCACAAAAATGGAGTTGATTTTCTGGCTAGGTCTTTAGAAATTCAATGGCTGTTAGAGTTCTGTTGTGGATGAGGTGAGTGCGAGTAGTCACCCCATTGAATCCAAAAATATATTAAAATATGTCCTATCAATTAATAAAAAATCTGTTAATGAAATAAATTTTCCGCTAAAGCGAAAAGTATCTAACATTTTTTAAAAAAAATCAAAATTTGCCCCCACTTATGCTTCTAAGGTTCTTTTCTTTATAAAGTATTTAAAGTGTACTGGGAGGAAAATTATTCTTGAGCCCAAGAAGGGAACACTGCTGGGATGGGGCGGTTGAAGATATGCCTTTTTCTTTATTTCTTAATAAATAATAAGACGAAGAAAGAAGACTTGAATTTATGCATCTGTTTCTTATTACAAAAGATGGACATACAAAATTGTAAAATATTTGTGTCAAGTTAGGTTTAAATTTTTTTCAAGCATTATGGCATGTCTGTTCCTCTTTTGTATGGCAGTGTAATTTGAATTTTCTGTTCTACATTTTCTTCTTGTTCCTTTTTCCCCTGCCACATATAAATATTAGGATTGTTGGGCATGGCAGAGCAGTTTTGTCATTTTTTATGGGAGATGCTATTTTCACGGTGAATATGCAGTTGAAGGACTGGCCGTTGGAAACAGAGTGTACTGGATACGTTTCGATGAAGATTTTGCTGAGAAGGTAATTTGCAGTTTTCATTGTGTGCTGAGAAGGTAAATTTCGGTTTTCATTGTGTGCTGAGAAGGTAAATTTCGGTTTTCATTGTGTCACTAACATTGTAAAAAATACGTATTTTATTTGAGTTCCTAAAAATTATAGTATATATAGCTCTAACAAATACTTAATTGTGTGGTCAAAATTTAAATCTCCTATGCCTTTTGGTATCCAGTACAAGTTTCACCTCGAGTTACTATTTCTTATTTCTTAATTTTGTTTCCTTTTTTCTGTAGTTTCATAGAACTTGGATGGTAAGAATTTGTTGTTAACAAATAGCTTGCATTTGTGCTTTGTTTGTAAAATAATGTCATTAAAACAGTAATATAAACACGCAAAACAAACAGATCAAATTACCCAAAGTAGATCTAGATGCAAAACCCAAAACCAGAAAAACTTTGTGACTAACCAGAAAAGGAAGACTACAGAAATGTCCAAGTCGAGATTATCTCTGTCCTTAAGAACTTATTGGCCCGTCACAGGTGCTCTACGGTTTCTTCTTGCCAACGTTCTCCCAGGATAACTTGGATGCTACTTGTACAAGGAGCACTCCTTCACAAGTTTATGAACAAGGAAGATGATGATACTCTCTCTCAAAAACAAAACAAAACCAGTGTCTCTTGTTTAATTCGGATATTTTTCCTCTGTCTTTGTAATCAATATAAAGTCACCTTATATAAGGCATGTAAGGGTGCCAATGGGCACCCTTTGGGTTGGGGTGCAACCCTTCAAAGGGATATACCCCTTACAAGCACCCTATGATACAAAAGGACAGATTTACCCTTAATGAATTATTGTGAAGAATTTCCTACAATCCCCCACAATTCTTCAAATATTCATGGAGACACTCGAGAGAGTTACCAAGAACTAAAGCTGCATCGAAATAGGTAGCTTTCGCCTTGAACCTTTCCTAGTGAGTGACAATCGGATTTACTTGGCAAACCAGTGACCCATAGTCTTGAACTGTTCTGCCGTTGGTGTAAACCAAGACAATTGCCAACACACAGCTTTAATTCGACCATTTTCCCGTTCTACGGTTGTGTTCATTTTGGCCCTGAACAACGGTCCTGGATTCATCAAGTACTTTAGGGTAACCCGCCTTTAAAGGTTCCCATGGAAGCGGCCTCACTTCTTACTTGAAATAGGTGATCTGCTATGAAGAGGTAATCTGTCTTTACCCCCATTAGGACTCATCTCTAATATAGTGATCATTAAAAGCCTTAGCTTATCCTAACCAATGACAGACAGCACTCAGCGTCATTATCGGAATGGGAAAGAGTACGAAACTCTTCAGTGCTTGTTTTGAATTGCACAAAGTTTCTGTTGTCCCTTTTGAACCTAGATCTTGGGATCTCCAGTCAACTAGGTTGGGTTTCCACAGTGGCAATTCTTAGATTATAGGCTTCAAGCCCATTCCCCTCGATGACTTCTCAACTTGCTCTCGAGGTAAACCTTTAGTTAGTGGATCCGCTAGGTTTTCCTTCGACCTGACATAATCGATCGTTATTATGCCACTTGAGAGCAGTTGACGTATGGTATTATGTCTCCGACGTATGTGTCGAGACTTACCATTATACATTGTATTTTGGGCTCTCCCAATTGCCGATTGGCTATCACAATGTATGCTAATCGCTGGCACCGGTTTGGGCCAACTAGGAATATCCTCCAGGAAGTTTCTAAGCCATTCTGCTTCTTCCGCTGTTTTGTCTAACGCTATGAATTCTGATTCCATAGTAGACCGGGCAATACACGTTTGCCTCGAGGATTTCCATGACACGGCTGCATTACCAAGTGTGAAAACAAATCCACTCGTGGATTTGGAATCCACCGTATCAGATATCCAGTTAGCATCGCTGTAACCCTCTAGTACAGCAGGATATCTCTCGTAATGTAGCCCATATTTTGAAGTTTCACGCAGATACCTCAAAACTCTTACTATGGCTTTCCAGTGGTTGTGTCCTGGATTGCTCGTATATCTGCTAAGCCGATTCACAGCTTGAGCGATATCAGGTCGTGTGCAATTCGTGAGATACATCAGACTTCCGATGATTCTCGAATACTCTAGTTGCGATATGCTTGAACCAGTATTCTTTGATAAATGAAGAGTTAGGTCTACAGGGGTTCTAGCTACATTTAGATCCCCTTTGATATATTTATCGAGTATCTTCTCAATATAATGAGTATGTGATAATATATATCCGTCTGATGTCCTAGAAATCTTAATCCCTAGGATTACATCAGCTATCCCCATATCTTTCATATCAAATCTGCTGGATAACACGTTTTTTGTAGACTGAATCATTTCATGATTACTACCAATTATCAGCATATCGTCTACATAGAGACACACAATGACATATCCCTTTTGAGTTGATTTAGTGTACACACATTTATCACACTCATTGGTTTTGAACCCATTTGACAACATTTCTTTGTCAAATTTCTCATGCCATTGTTTCGGTGCTTGTTTTAATCCATACAAGGATTTTACAAGTTTGCACACCTTCTGTTCTTGTCCAGGAACACAAAACCCTTCTGGTTGTTCCATGTAAATTTCTTCATCCATCCATTCACATTCAAGAATGTCGTCTTTACATCCATTTGATGTATTTTAAGACCAAATATAGCTGCTATGGCTATGAGCATTCTTATCGATGTGATACGAGTCACAGGTGAATAGGTGTCAAAGTAATCAAGGCCTTCTTTTTGTCTATAACCTTTTATGACAAGTCTTGCCTTGTACTTATCTATTGATCCATCCGTTTTCATCTTCCTTTTGAATATCCATTTGTAGCCCAATGGCTTACAACCTGGTGGAAGATCAACCAACTCCCAAGTATGGTTCTGTAGGATTGAATCAATCTCACTATTTATCGCCTCTTTCCAAAGAGGTGCCTCAGGAGAAGACATAGCTTCTTTATAGCTTTGAGGCTCATTTTCTAACAGGTATGTCAAAAAATCGGACCAAACGACTTAGACGTTCTAGCTCTTTTGCTACGTCTAGGCTCGATTGTCTCAGTATTAACACGTTTATCTGATTCTAGGTCAACCTGATCACTGTCCTTGACAGCGTCGGTCGTTCTTTTGAGAGACATTGTGCGCTGTCTTTCCTTACAAGGAAACGTCTCTTCAAAAAATGTCGCATTCCTTGACTCAATTATCATTTCATTTCCGGATTGATGTCAGGAATCTCCGACTTGTGTACCAAGAATCGATACGCACTACTGTTGCGAGCATATCCAATGAATATACAGTCAACAGTTTTTGGTCTTATTTTAACCTTCTTAGGTTTAGGAACCATTACTTTGGCAAGACACCCCCACACTTTGAGGTATTTGTAGGAAGGTACGAAACCTTTCCACAACTCATATGGTGTCTTGTCCAACCTTCTGTGAGGAAGTTTGTTAAGAACGTAGTTCGCGGAAAGCAGAGCTTCCCCCCACAAGTTCTGGGGTAGTCCCGAACTTGTCAACATGGCGTTCATCATTTCCTTCAACGTTCGGTTTTTACGTTCCGCAATTCCGTTCTGTTGAGGAGAATAAGGAGCAGTGGTTTCGTGAATAATTCCGTGCACAGAACAATATTCACCGAATGGTGAAACGTATTCACCGCCTCTATCACTCCTGATTCTTTTGATATTCTTGCCAAGTTGGTTTTCAACTTCGTTCTTATAGTGTACGAAGCTCTCAATTGCTTCAGCTTTGCTTCTCAGCAAGTACACATAACAGAATCTTGTGCTGTCATCGATAAAAGTGACAAAGTACTTTTTACGCGCCTCTTGTTTGCACAATATTCATGTCACATACATCGGTATGTACAAGTTCCAGCGGTTCAGAACTACGTTCTATAGAATGAAATGATGTTCGATGTATTTTTGCTTCAACACATGCTTCACACTTATGTTGGCCATCAATAGCAAATTTAGGTATAAGGTCCATGTTAATTAATTTACGCATAGTATCATAATTAACATGTCCTAACCTCCCATGCCATACATTTTGTGACAACAATAATATAAGCAGACGAACTAGCTTTATTAATAGCACGGTTAACAGTCATTACATTTAGCTTAAAAAGGCCCTCAGTCAGGTAACCTTTTCCTACATACATATCATTCTTTGTCATTACAAACTTATCAGAAACAAAAACAAGCTTAAAACCAGCCTTACTAAGAAGAGAGCCCGAGACCAAGTTCTTCCGAATATCTGGAACGTGCAGTACATTTTTCAATGTTAGCTCCTTTCCGGATGTCATCTTCAGAACCACTGTGCCTTGTCCAACCACCTGAGAGGTAGACGAGTTTCCCATTGTCAGATGATCGCCGCCATCGACCTTCTGGTACATGGAAAACATCTTGCTGTCTGCACAGATATGACGAGTAGCCCCAGTGTCTACCCACCATTCTCTCGGATTCCCAACTATGTTGGTTTCAGTTGCCACTGCTGATAGTTCCATCTCTGAGATATCATCAGTCAGCTGCTCGCCTTCAGTGACATGGGCCTCATTTTTCTTTTTCTTGCCCTTGTCCTGAGACTTCTTGTTTCTGCAGTCCTTTGACATATGACCGCTCTTTCCACAGTTGTAGCATTTTCCCTTGAACTTCTTGTTCTCAGAGTCAGCTCCACTGTTCTTTCTCTTTTTGCTACCCTTTACACCTTCAATGATGTTGGCCTTAGACTCCAGAGTCTTGTAGCTGGCCTTCTCGGACATCCTGTTGTCCTCCTCGATTCTCAATCGAACACTGAGGTCTTCAAGGCTCATCTGCTTCTTTTTGTGTTTCAGATAGCTCCTGAAGTCCTTCCATGATGGAGGCAACTTTTCAATTATGGCGGCAACTTGAAACGTCTCACAAAGTTTCATTCCTTCATCCAGTATTTCATGAATGATTAATTGCAGTTCACCCAACTGAGACATCACCGTCCTTGAATCTACCATTTTGTAGTCCAGGAACCTACCCACGACAAATTTCTTTTGTCCGGCATCTTCAGTTTTATACTTCTTCTCGAGAGATTCCCAGAGAATCTTCGCAGAAGTCATGCCTTGGTACACATTGTACAGGGTATTGTCAAGACCACCCAAAAGGTAGTTCTTGCATAAGAAGTCTCCAGACATCCAAGTCTGTTCTCGCTCTTCCTTGGCCAATTCGGATTCACCCTCCACAGGACCCGGAGGATCTTTGAGGAATTTTGCCAACTGGAGAGTTGTTAGGTAGAACAGCATCTTGCTCTACCATTGTTTGAAATTTGCCCCACCAAATTTCTCCGGTTTTTCTCCATGAGAGACCGGTACCGTGATATTTCCGCTAGCCATATGTAACTGGAAAATCAACAGGGTCAATTAGTCTACGAAAGACAAATTGCACAACGATCAACGAATGATCTTGTTCAAAGTGATATACGATAAATGTAGATATATATAATTCAATCAAGATTGGATGGAATTACTTGTGTATTATTACACTTTAAATTCTCAACCAATTATGCAACAATCAAACAATTTCAACTTTATCACTATGTGTATGCTTGTGATAATTGAACAACCTAATAATAACTTAAATCTATACTACCAAGATTAATGTGTTAACAGTATATGACTTACTAAGTTAATATTATTTAAGTTTGCAGTTTATAAGAATTACATGACTATTTCGTTAGTGTCGCGTTCGTATCTACGTTCGAACGAGACTGTCCAGTGTGTGTGCGTTCGTGTTGCGTTTGATAACGCGTTCGAACGATGTGTTTCCAGAGAGTTCACGTTCGAGTAGCGTTTGATAACGCGTTCGAACGGAATGATTCCAGAGAGTTCACGTTCGTATAGCGTTCGTGAACGCGTTCGAACGGAATGATTCCAGAGAGTTTGCGTTCGAGTTGCGTTTAGTACGCGTTCGAACGTTCTAAGGCAGAAGGCTTTCGTTCGAGGTGCGTTTGAAGACGCGTTCGAACGTTCTTACGAGAATTCAAATTTTTAGCCTTCGCGTGCGTTGGGCGTTCGAACGCCCTACGGGTTTTTCATGCACAGTTCGTATTTTCCAGAAAATATTAAAACCCTAACATGCAAATTACTATTTAATAACACGATACAATAAGTTCTTAAGATTGTTTGTAAAATAATGTCATTAAAACAGTAATATAAACACGCAAAACAAACAGATCAAATTACCCAAAGTAGATCTAGATGCAAAACCCTAAAACCAGAAAAACTTTGTGACTAACCAGAAAAGGAAGACTACAGAAATGTCCAAGTCGAGATTATCTCTGTCCTTAAGAACTTATTGGCCCGTCACAGGTGCTCTACGGTTTCTTCTTGCCAACGTTCTCCCAGGATAACTTGGATGCTACCTGTACAAGGAGCACTCCTTCACAAGTTTATGAACAAGGAAGATGATGATACTCTCTCTCAAAAACAAAACAAAACCAGTGTCTCTTGTTTAATTCGGATATTTTTCCTCTGTCTTTGTAATCAATATAAAGTCACCTTATATAAGGCATGTAAGGGTGCCAATGGGCACCCTTTGGGTTGGGGTGCAACCCTTCAAAGGGATATACCCCTTACAAGCACCCTATGATACCAAAGGACAGATTTACCCTTAATGAATTATTGTGAAGAATTTCCTACATACTTCACTTTATCAATAATACTACACTAATATAGCTGGGATTCATAGTTTATATACAAGTGATGTGTCATTCATAGTTTATATACAAGTGATGTGTCACCTATATTGTCACATGTGAGGTGATAGTCGACTTTATAATTCCTCATTAATGTGTTGATATTGTTATACCTGTCAATATATAAATGACTCTTCAGATACCTTGTCAGTTGGAATATAATTGCTTTATACTAGTCATGCCCAGGATAACTTATTTTTCCACCACAATTTCTTCTGCATTATCCTTGTATTATCTTCATTTTGACATAATACATCTGCACTAAATCTCAGAGGTTATGCGCTGTCAATAATTAAGTGTCTCTGTTTGCAGGTTGCTGTTGATTGTCTAGAGTGGATTGTTCCCTTTCATGTCTTCAAATCATTGGCAGAAGAGGTTTAAATATGTTTACTAAATTTTTTTTTTTTCCTTCCTTTGGATAAAATGGCTGTCTTTAGTTCCTCGACTATGAAATAGAGTTGGTTTGATTACTTTTTTTTTACTTCTATATTAGACTTGAAGACATGTTTATGCTGGAAATGGTGATCGAACACCATTCATTTTTGTATGAATATTTGATATTTATGTTATATAATATTTATTTTATCATAGTTATTTATTTATTAATATGGTATAACTCTTACTTTTATTTATATATTGTAAATCTAAAAGTTAGATTACTCTAAGAGTTAGAGATTTCGAGTTACACTCAGAATCTTATATGAATTTAGTAAAGACCCGAGAGTTACTACATATGGTGATATAGTTGCAAGAGTTGCAAATGGTGTTGAGAAATATCACACATTCTCTCGAATATAAATTATTCCTAATCTAGATATATTGATATGGGTCGGTCATTATATTGGTAAGATTAGTGCATTGTTTATATATGTAATGGACATATGGTTTGTCTCAACAGACTGTGAGTTTAACGGAAGTTCGTAAATATAAATATTCATTAATTGAATGGGTATTGAACAAACTCATAAAAGATGACTAATAGATATTCCATAAAACTGTCAATAGTTATCTTTTCGAGTTGAGTAGTTATTGTGGTCCTTTGACTTGAGACACCACGGTGGTCTTGTGAGTGATCATATGTGTCTGATACCATGCATGTCAGAGACCTTTCATGGTCTGGCCTCTGGATGACTGTTAGGTATAGACCGATGCTCACGAAGATCGGTGTGTGTTAAGATGAGGATTCGTCAGTCCATATGGTTGGATTTTGTTTCCAGAAATTTTCAGAATATATTCTGGAAATCTTTTGGCAGAAAGTTCGTTAAAGAAATTATTTCTTTAACATTATAAATAATATTCAAAAAGAGTGTTTGCTATATTATTTATTAATGGAATATAATGATGAAAAGTTTCATATATTGAGTAGATAAGGTTTTGACAGTATAACTATAACCTTACTCAATTTGAAACGTTAATGACGAAGGGATTATACATTAGCGTTTTAACCTCGACTTGTATGATTTGACGTGTCGTGTTGTTTAGTCATGATTTGTAGGTGGACAAGCCTTCATGAAATATGTATACAAGTATATGAGATATATAAGTATGTATATATACGTAACAACCGAACGTGAACCTAGAGAGTTCCATTATATTGAGTTTACTCGTTGAGCACTAGGGCGACCTCTCGTCAAATGTTGACAAAGTATTTTTTGGGTTTTTAGGATTAAATCGTTTAATCTGATAATTCATGAGATGAATTGAATTAATTAATTTTATATCAAGAGTTGATATAATTTTATTGTATAATAAATGTAAATTTGATTTACATTAAATTAGTAATTATTTTGTGAATTAATTTAATTGTTAAATTAATATACAATATTAATTATTTAGCTTATACAATTAATTAATTAATTAATTAAAGCAAAATTGAATTTGTTTAGTTAGAGTAATTAAATTTATTCATAAAGATAATTAGTTTGCTTTATATTAAAGTTGGTGAAATTAATTTTAATTATGGTTAAGTTGCTTTTTGAATTTTGTGGTGTAGGGAAAAGATTCTTTGAACCATGGTTTGTTATTTTGGTTTTGGTTTCTTCATTATTAATTTAATAAAACAAAAAAAACAAAAAAAAAAAAACAACAACCATTGCTTTTTCTTTTCTCCACTTACTGCTGCCGTTGACCAAAAACAAAATGAAATAAAAAGCAATTTTTTTTCTTTGACATGCTCACTGCCGAGCATTAAAAAGAAAAGGGGCAATTTTTTTTTTTAAAAGAAGCAGAAGCCTACTGCCGAGTAGAGAGAGAGAAAATTTGATTTTGCTCCTCACAAATTCAAGTCAAAAATTACTCACCATAAATACCCAAATATATTATCAAGACCATTGACATTAATCTTTAAGTGTTAAGGATTAATTGTGTTCTTGAAGTCCTTGATTTTTCCTAGGGTTCAAAAGTTGAATTTGGGGAAAAGCTTGGTTGCCATTCTTGAGTGATCAAACCACCGTTTGATCACCAAGACTTGTTCTTGAGAGCTCAATTTGGTGGAGTTTGAAAAAGTTCAATGTGCTTGGAGAAATTAGAAAAACTTGGATTCAACCCTTCTCAAATTAGAAAGGCTTGAAAGAAATTGTTGGTAAAATTTAATTTGTAAATTTATTGTTCAATTTCTTGATGATTATTATTGTGAAAAATTGTTGTGGATTTGTTGGATTAATTGGAAGCATGTAAGTGAGGAACTAGAAGCATTTAAGTGTTGGAAAATTAGTATATAATTGATATGTTAATTTTTTGAATGCTTGAATTAATTTTTCAAGAGTTGGAAAATTATTTTGTATGCTTGAATTAATTTTTCAAGTGTTGGAAAATTAATTTTAGTATGTTTGGATTATTTTTAAGTGTTGAAAATAATTTTAGAAGATTATAATAATTTTTCAAGAGTTGATAAATGTATTAAAGTGTGTAGAATTTTTAATTGAGCTTATGGTAATTATTTTAATGTATAAAAAATTGGTAATGATTTTTATTGCATTGGAATTTTTTAAATTTCTGATTAAAAATTTTATTCACTATTTTTTTTATTGCCAAAAAATAAAAATAAATTATTCACTTGAGATTTGATCTCGGGCGGGTTCCACTGCGCACGGCTTATCCGTTCCTCACTCAACAAGTGGTATTAGAGCAATACGTGCTTCTAATTGTTCATGTTCCTTACAATTTTTCTCAATGTTATAAAATGCCCTTGCATACATTTAATTGTGAATTACATGTTTTAGGCATTTTTGGACATGCATACTTTTTATATATTTGTATGCATTTGACTTTGGAAAAATCTCTACGCTAGATTATTAAGTGTCATTATTTTAGTTGAAAATATGACATGGTCCGGCTTTTTCTATACGGTGTTAGTGAAACCATTGTGATTATTCCCAATATTGCTAAAGCGTGAAGGATTAGTTATAATATTTTGTACTATTCCGGTTAAGCATGAGATGAGTCGAATTTAAGAGAAAGTATTATCCAATATTGCTAAAGCGTGAGGTTAATATTAGTATTTTACTTTCGGCAATAGGCAAGTTGATCTAAAAATTGAACTATCCAATATTGCTAAAGCGTGAGGATGAGATTCGATTTAGGACCGAATGTAGGAGTTGCATGAGATGTAATTGACAATAGTTGTCTACCTTCTCGAATTTACAAAGGTCAATATTGCTAAAGCGTGAGATTTGCGTAAATGTCAAGAATGATCTACTTTGCTTTGTGAGATTTAAGAGTTAAATTTCTGTATTCTTGTTTGTAGAGATTATAAAGAATATGTAAGACAATGCGAGGGCACTTTATAGAAAAAGTAAATCCATATTCTATTTAGTGTTTTATCATGATATTTAAATATTAATTTATGCTTTATTTTATCCTTGTGTAGACAGAATGTCTGTGTCGAACCCGTTTTCGCGTATACTTGATACACATAGGCTCCATAGTGCTGTTAACTATAATGTTTGGCTCATGAATCTCCGAATTCTTTGCCAAGCGGAGCAACTTGAATATGTTGTAGATCGTCCAATGCCCGCAAGGGTTTCGGATGATGCTTTAGATGAGGAACGTGAGACGTTCAAAAGATGGAAGGATGATGATCGGAAAGTCCGGTCATACATCTTGGGATTTATGGTGCCGGAACTACAGAGGAAGTATATGTCGATGCCTGATTCCGGATCCATTTTGATGCTTATAAAGGAACTATTCAGTGATCGACCACATGTAGAGATGCATAGGATGGTTGTCGAGCTTTTTCATACTTTCCTCGCAGAGGGAAAACCTGTTATCCCACATAAGATGCTTCCCACTTATTCTGAATAAGAATAGTTCTGATTTCATGGTTGATGAGCGGAAAATATATCAATATTTATCGCCCCTTTTACTTAATATTTTTTTTAGTTTCTCGGGTTTGATGAACGTTTTGATGTGTTTTAGTTTATTTTGCAGATAAAATAATATTGGGACACAATGAAATCATTTAGGACGAAATGTTGGTCAAATAAGGGCAAAAATTAGACTTGACATATTAATTTTTGAGATTGGAAACTTGAAAGGGCGTTTTAACGAAGTGCAGTTTTGGAAATTCTAGTTTTGTGCATCTGTCGTATTTTGGGCATATATTTTTACTCCGATATCGGATTGAGCTGATTCAAGTTCCAGATTAAAGAAGACGCAAAGATCTACAGTTGTGAAAGATAAAATAATTTCGAATTCTGAAGATTTCATGCCCGAAATTGATGAACCATCCAGAAGTGTGTTGTGTGTAATTATTAAAGTCACTTTCAATCATTTTCAAAGCAAAAAATAAATCAAAAAAAATAAATAATAAAAATTATCAAATCACCACCAAACATGATAAGCAATTAGTGGAGCAATTAATAATGGATTTGGTGGAGCAATTAGTGAAGCAATTAATAATTGATTTGATGGAGGCAAAATTTTGCCTATAAATACCAAGTCATTTCATTTGTAAATTCATACTTTCTTCTAAGGAATTCCTTAAGAATACTAAGAAGATTGTATCTTATTTGTTTATTTATAGCTTTTAGTAATTAATTTCCGCTTTTGCACTTTCTTTTCTTTACTTTTCAGTTTTTACTTTCCGCAATTTACTTTTACGCATAGTACTTTTCTTTCTTTAATTTTCAGTTTTTACTTTTCAGTTATGATGAGGTAACTCCCCTTTGCTGGGGTAAAAGGTAAAACTTTTATTACTAATATTAGATTAATCTCCATTAATTATAATATATAAACTAGTTAAAACCTGACTTAACGAGGATACCGCCATATTGGTCAGTTGGTAATTATTTAAATTGGTTTTAACCTGACTAAACTGGATACCGCCTGATTGATCGGTTGGTAATTAATTATTAATTTGACTTAATATGGATGCCGCCTATATGGCTGGTTAGTAATTATCATGCAAAGTTAATATATTATATTAAGGGAGATATCTAAAATAGAAGTAATAAAAGTGGATCCTTTTACCTCAGTATTTTCTTTTATTGTACTTTTACTTTATTTACTTTTCAGCAATTTACTTTCAGCATTTACTTTTCAGCAATTTACTTTTCAGCAATTTACTTTCAGCATTTACTTTTCGTCATTTACTTTTCAGCAATTTACTTTCAGCATTTTACTTTATGTCTTTTATTTTATTTAAGTTTTTACTAGCCCTAATTATGTGCCGTAACTAAGTTAGTTATCTGGGGTTGTGATGAATTCTAATATCACAGTTTTATAAGGGGTTATTTTATAGTTTGGGTAATTTAAAGGTTTATTTATTAAGTCTTAAGTTTAATGCTTCTTGTTGTCTGATCACCAATAAGATTGATGTGGTAAATCTAAAATAAATTTGACAAAGGAATTTTAGGTTTCAGCCTTAGACTTAATAGCTCACGATCTTCCTTGAGGATAGATAACCCTTTAATAGATTTCCTTACAGGATAGACATATACATGTCGGGCGGGGGTAGCCATAATTGGAACTTAAACTTAATGAATCCAGATAATTTGGTTGACATAGACATATGGTTCAATTGGGTTAAATTGGGTATTTGCGTCTAACCATCGACAGAGGCTTTCGCATAATTTAGTGTTCCAGGTTAGTAAACCGATTTATTACACAACCATGAAATAACCACATCATCTTTTTAAAGATATTAGAAAGATTCACAACCCTAGATCTTTGAGTCTTTTGTTATTTTCCTTAGTATTTTTTTATTTTATTTTATTTATTTTAATTAAGGAAAACCACATTCAACCAATCAAACAATCATTCTCTTATCCATTTAATTAGATATTTGTAAATAAATAGATTCAACAATTAATAACAACAGTAGGAATTAAGTCCTCGTGGGATCGATACTTTTTATACTACTTGAACGATACGTGCGCTTACGTTATACGCGTGTGTTTACGCACCGGTCAATGGTCACTGGTGGTTCTTCTTCTGGACCTTCTCAGGCTTCTCAAAGTCGGCTGGGAAGAAACAGAAAAAGAAGAAGAAATTTAAAGATAAGGTCCAAAGGTTGCTTCCGCAAGGGTTTCTAAGCCAAAGGTGAAGGCAGATGTTAAAAAAGAAAAATGTTTCTACTGCGACATGCTTGGACACTGGAAACGCAACTGTCCGAAATATTTAGCCTCTTTGAAGAAAGCTCTCTCAGGTATTTGTTTTCCTATTATTGAAATTACACTTGCTTTTGATTCTAGTTCGACTTGGGTGTTAGACATTGCTCGTCCTTCTCATATCTGTAATTCGTTACAGGATCTGAGGGAAACTAGAAGATTGAAGTCGGGAGAGATCCAACTGCGAGGAGGGAATGAAGATTCTCTACAAGTTGAAGCAGTGGGAATTTTATTTTTGAAACTCTATGATGAATGTAATATTAAACTTAATAACTGTTATTTTGTGCCGACTATGATACGGAAAATCATCTCACTTCTTGTACTTGACAGCGAAGGATTTCATGTAAATATTAAAGATGGTCTTTTGAATTTATATGATAATATGAATGTTTTGCTTGTTTCATGTCCCATGGTTGATGGTCATTACATTCTTACCAAAAATCATGATGTCTTTAATATAGAAAAATCTAAAAGGAAAAGATCAGGTGAAATAAATAACACAGAACTTTGGCATATGAGATTATGTCATATAGGCATAAAATGCCTAACCAAACTAGTTAAGGATGGTGTGATATCGGATCTAACCATAGAACCTTTACCAGTTTGTGAATATTGTAATCAAGGTAAAATGACCAAATCCTCATTTAGTGGTGTTGGACACCGTGCTAATGATTTATTGGAACTTGTACATTCAGATGTATGTGGTCCTTTAAATCATGCTGCCATGGGTGGGTTTCAATATTTTGTAAATTTTATCGATGATTTGTCACGATATGGTTATGTGTTTCTTATGAAACAAAAATCGGAAACTTTTGAAAAGTTCAAAGAATACTGATTTGAAGTAGAGAAACAAACCGGAAAACTCTTGAAATGCCTTCGCTCATTATGCCCCTCCAGGCACTCCTCAACACAATGGTGTTTCAGAGA
This sequence comes from Zanthoxylum bungeanum, assembly GCA_019454045.1. NCBI lineage: Eukaryota > Viridiplantae > Streptophyta > Magnoliopsida > Sapindales > Rutaceae > Zanthoxylum > Zanthoxylum bungeanum. Next base: position 26,984 of record SKCR01036269.1, read on the forward strand.
GGAGGAATCGAACTTTATTAGACTTGGTTCGATCGATGATGAGTTTTACTAATCTACCAATATACTTGTGGGGCCATGCTCTAGACACTGCCGCTCATCTTCTGAACAAAGTTCCATCAAAAGCCATTTCGACCACTCCGTATGAGTTATGGACTGGAAAGAAATCGAGTCTTAAGTATGTTAAGATTTGGGGTTGTCCTGCCTATGTAAGAGTTGCACAGCGGGATAAACTTGCACCTAGAGGGTACAAGTATCGATTAATTGGATATCCTAAAAATTCCATGGGATATCAGTTCTATGATCCGGAGAACTGAAATGTGTTCGTTACTCGAAATGCAACTTTCTTAGAAACATAATTTGTGTTAGAAAGTGCAGATCATAGAATGATTGATTTAGATGAAGTCAATCAAAGTAACATTGAATCGACGATAAAACCAGAAGTTCAAGAAGATGAGATACCTTTGACACAACCACCTCGTAGGTACAAAGGATATCGAGACACCCTGTCAGGTACAGGACGTCATATGATAATACGCTCGATGTTTTCTTAATTGAAGAAAAAGATCCTTTAACCTACAGAGAGGCGATGTTAGACATTGATGAGGAAAAATAGCTGGAAGCTATGAAATCCGAGATTGCCTCAATGCATGATAATCAAGTCTGGGACTTGGTTCTGCTTCCCGACGAAATTTTTCCTATCGGTTGTAAATGGGTTTACAAGAGGAAGCGGGGCATGATGGAAAGGTTGAAACCTTTAAGGCCCGACTAGTAGCAAAAGGATATACTCAGAAAACATGTATTAATTATGAGGAAACCTTTTCTCCTGTAGCCATGCTTAAGTCAATCAGGATTTTATTAGCTATTACTGCACACTATGATTATGAAATTTGGCAGATGGATGTGAAAACGGCTTTTCTGAATGGAAATCTTGAGGAAGATATCCATATGGAACAACCCGAGGGATTCACATTCGCCAAAGATCCGAATCTGATATGTAAGCTTAAAAAGTCTATTTATGGACTTAAACAAGCTTCCCGTAGTTGGAATCTTCGTTTTGACGATGTGATCAGATCGTCTGGTTTCATTAAGAATGGAGAGGAATCCTGTGTTTATAAAATGGTTAGTGGGAGCATGGTAGTCTTCTTAGTGCTTTATGTTGATGATATACTTATTATCAGAAACGATATAGGTATGTTACAATCTGTCAAAGCCTATCTCAGTAAGAATTTCTCCATGAAGGATTTGGGAGAGACCTTTTATATACTAGGTATAAAGCTTTATAGAGATAGAGCGAGGAGGTTGATAGGACTCTCTCAATCCAAGTACATTGATTTGATCTTAGAAAGGTACAACTTCGTTGACTGTAAGACAGTCAATGTGCCTTTCAAACATGGTATTCATCTGTCTAAGAAAATGTGTCCTAAGACAGATAATGAAAGGGATAAAATGCTTAGCCAGCCTTATGCTTCCGCTGTTGGTAGCATAATATATGTCATGTTATGTATTAGACTTGGTATCAGCATGACTATAAGTGTTACAAGCCGTTATCATTCTGATCCGGGTCAGGACCATTGGATGGCTGTAAAACATATTCTGAAATACCTTAAGGGTACAAATGATAAGTTTCTCATTTATGGAGAAAATGACTCACAATTGAGAGGTTACACGGACTCAGATTTTCAATCTGATCCAGATGATAGAAAGTCTACATCTGGGTTTGTGTTTTCTCTCAATGGCGGTCCCATTAGTTGGAAAAGTACTAAACAGGGTTCGACTGCTGATTCCACCACCGAGGCAGAATACATTGCTGCTTCAGAAGATGCAAAGGAAGCTGTCTGGATCAAAAAGTTTGTTGCGGAGCTTGGAGTAGTTCCATCTATAATAGGCGAACGCCCGCGATCCGGGTCTGATCTGTCAACAAGTAATAACACAAGGTTAGTACCGCTATTTGCGAAACTTCCAACTCATCTATAATAACTACGGGCTTCCCCGGAACACTCGAATCATCTTCGATACTACGGTACAAACTTCATTACTTTAATACATATCTTTCTATACTATTCCAACAAGCTGGGTAGCCTAGAACCTCGTTTACTACGCGTTTGCGGCAAATCTTGCGGAAAAGTTTCCGCAAACTCTACGGAAGGGTCTCGAACCCTCCGAACTAATCCAGAATTACTTAATTACCCTCGCAATACCATAATTATATCATCTTCATGATTATGGTCATCTACGCTCAGTCGCGCGAGAAACTCCGTTTTACCGGAAACTCGCTAATTCTACCGGATCGATCTAATCTATTCCGTTTCTCCGCGGATTCTACCACATTTATCGTTTTAACATATTAAAACATATCCAATTTATTCCATGCTAATTCGCTAAACTACGGAACTACCGGAAACATCCGAATATAAATCGATACACTTTAAAATAACAAATTCTAAACGGAGAGTCGTACCGAAATTCAGAGGCCATATTCGGACTCCCATCGGCCATACGAATGCGCTGGTGTCATCGGAATTCCGATCGAAGTTACTGTTCATGTCAGGTTACTATTCATATGACGCTTCTTTCCTCGTTTCGCATGCAACCGGCCGCTGTTCGGCAAAATCGACTCCGGACACTCGTAGTACTCGTCGAGGGCTTCGATTTGGTAGGTGGCTCGGGTCGTGAAACGAAGCGACGAGCCGGGATCGCGAAACCCACTTCACGCATCTTTCCTCTCTCGCCGTCGCCGTTGCCGGTGCTTTCACGGCCGCCGCCTGCCACCATCTTGCTCGTCGTCGCTGGGCGGTCAATTCTGCACCGGTGCGCCGGCCTGAGGTGGCTGGAGTTGCCGCCGACGAGTGGTTCTTCTCCAAGGGCGATGAGGGGTGCGAGTGAGGGATTTGGTTTGGTTTTGCCAATTTTGCTATTTTCCAAAACCTTGAGGCTTTATATACTAGCTGGGAAAATATCAAATGAGTCCCCGCAAATTTGCTGTTAGCCCCTATCATGGAACTTTATGGAATTTTTCATTTTCGGAGCCCTTATGAAGCGTTTCTCGAAAAGTGCTCAACACGAAAGTTGTTCGTCTCGGAAAAACGAGTTCAATAGTTCAAGAATCAACTTGATCGAAGTTTGTTTGCTATTCTATAACCAAAACTGTAAACTTTACGCGTTTTACGAAAATCGCGCAACTGACTTTTGATCCCACGCATTTTCCAACACGACGAATATTCATAATATATTATTCCAACCCATATATCACCACTTGAACTCTTATTCTTCATCATCATCATGTTTCGAGACTATAACATCGGCTCGAGAATCTTCTAGAACAGTCCTGGAAATCTGGGATGTTACAGTTGTACCCCTCACAAGCACCCAAAGCATCCAAATGACAATATACCCTTAGTGAATATTTAGAAGAATTTCCAACACTTGAAAGAAATTGTTGGTAAAATTTAATTTGTAAATTTATTGTTCAATTTCTTGATGATTATTGTTGTGAAAAAATATTGTGGATTTGTTGGATTAATTGGAAGCATGTAAGTGAGAAACTAGAAGCATTTAAGTGTTGGAAAATTAGTAAATAATTGATATGTTAATTTTTTGAATGCTTGGATTAATTTTTCAATAGTTGGAAAATTATTTTGTATGCTTGAATTAATTTTTAAGTGTTAGGAAAATTAATTTTAGTATGTTTGGATTATTTTTAAGTGTTGAAAATAATTTTAGAAGATTAGAATAATTTGTCAAGAGTAGATAAATGTATTAAAGTGTGTATAATTTTTAATTGAGCTTATGGTAATTATTTTAATGCATAAAAAATTGGTAATGATTTTTATTGCATTGAAATTTTTTAAATTTCTGATTAAAAAATTTTATTCACTGTTTTTGTAATTGCCAAAAAAATAAAATAAAATATTCGCTCGGGATTTAATCTCGGGCGGGTTCTGCTGTGCACGGCTTATCCGTTCCTCACTCAACAGTGCAATTTAGCTAATGGGAAGGTTAAAATTGTTTGATGGTAAACAGTATTCATATTTTGCAATATGATTTAGTTTTTGTGAAGAACTCGAATGAATTTGTGCACAAGTACATAAAAATCCTGAATATGTGGGAGGTCATGCATAGTCTTGGGTGATGGTAACCAAGATCTAAGTTTCATGCCCCGTGCTGTTTTTTTCCCACTTTCAACTTGTCTCTTGTTTTTGCTAATAGTTGGCACATTCATATTTAATTTGCAAATTTACATATTGCAATAATGTTCGCGCACACACCTTCCTGAGAAAAACTGCATCTTTCTAGTACTAATTTGTATTTTTGGGTCAGAGTACTGCTCTCTCAAAACGTGGTAGAAACAGCGTTTTAACACTAAATATATATAAATTATCAATCTATTGAAGCAACCAAGGCACAAAACTATGATATTATCAGTTTGGCATCAAATTTTATTAAAAACACCCAAACAGGCACTTCCTGAGTTTGTGGGCTCGGCAAATTTACAAGTGGCTAGGCTAATTTAAACCCGCTTCAACAAAACCACCATGACCCGCTTCAACAAAACCACCACCATGACCCGCTTCAACAAAACCACCATAATCACCATCATGGCCAATCCAGTGAAAGCGGCTCCCAGGGTTTTGTCAATTGGGAATGCTCCGGCATCAGAAGTCTTATCTGCTGCACTGAAATCAAAGAAGCTCTGAAGGTAGCCAGCAATATTGTTCACCATATCAACAACAGAGTTCTTGATCGTCAGAAGGAAATCCATAGGCGAACTTCCAGTGTCTGCAGATTGGCTTCCAGTGTCTCCACATTGGCTTGAATCAGATACCTGATCTTGAAGCATGTCATCTGAAACAAATTCCTTTAGTTCAGTTCCATGCCAAGTAAGACCAGCTATGAGAGAGAGAATAAATCCACAACAAAATTTGAATTGTGTACGAGAAAGGGTACTGAAAAAACTTACTGGTTTTCTGGGACTGGATGAAGTCTACAAGGGCGTCATTTTTCAAGACAGCATTCCACACATTAGGGTCACACGCAACTGAAGCAACAACTGACTGGGCACAGAAACCAAAATTTAAAATCCCCAAAACAAACTATAATTGTCAGTTAACTTACATATTCATTTAGATAAGGAAAACAAAAGCTGTCATAAGCAAAATGCATCTAAAGCAAATTAACAGATGCTTCAAATCTCTGAACTGATGATAAATATAAGTTGCAAAACTTCAACTATTAATACAACAATGAAGAGGATTAAACACTAATGACACATACATGAGTATCTAATTCTGTTGAAACAACACAAGAGAGGGAGCTAAATCAAACCTGAACGGCAGGACTTTCACTGAGCAATTTCAAAGCTTGAAAAGCAGGTTTTGGCACGGAAGCTGCTTTTGCAAGTAATGGCAAGCTGGACGCCTCACCAGATATTCCAGAGTTTAAAGATGACAGATAATCCCTAAAGATATACAGTTAGTTAAAACCATAGAAGAAAATCAATTACCAGAGCCCAAAAATAGAGAGGATAAAAAACCAATTAGCATTTCTAGCACAAATGGTGAATTTAAAGGTGCTTTTATTAAAAAGCACTTTCAGAGACCCAAAACACTGGGATGTATTTCACATGGTGAAAAAACGCTTACACACACACACACCACACACACACCACCACACACACACAACACACACACACACACACACACACACACACAACCACACACACACACACACACACCCACACACACACACACACAGACAACACACACACCACACACACAACACGACACACACAACAGAACACACAGACACACAGACACACAGACACACAACACACACACACATACATACATACATACATACATACATACATATTAGTCCAGAGAACAAAATACACAAACAACAAAGATTAAAAAAGAAAAAAATTGGAATTACATACTTATCGAAGGCATCTTTGAGCTCAGCCGTGGCTTCCTTAGCCTCCATACATACATACATACATACATACATACATACTAGTCCAGAGAACAAAATACACAAACACAAAGATTAAAAAAGAAAAAAATTGGAATTACATACTTATCGAAGGCATCTTTGAGCTCAGCCGTGGCTTCCTTAGCCTCCTCAAGGCTCGGCGCGGCGCCAAAGACAACCCTAGGCATCGGCTCAGCCAGTTCCGCCAGTAAACCATCCACTTCTCCCGCAAATTCCCAGTCATCCACCATCTTCCACGTGGCCTTCTGCGCCTCCGTGACGTCGCCACCGGAGACTTTCCCGCCCGATATGGTAGCCGCTACGGGACGCAAAAGGTTTCGCAGCGACTGCTGGGTCGGCGTCGCTGATGACATGCCGCCGCGGAAGCCGCCGTTCAAAACGCCCATCCCCGCGACCTTACCGGCGGTTCTCATGGCTGCCCCACCTCCCATCGTTGGGAAAAAGTAATAATTTTTATAAAAAAAAGTCGAATTGTTTAGAGTGACTGAAGAAATTTTTGGCCAAATGCTTAGCAATTAAGATTTGTAATCACGAGTCACGACGTTCCATTTGATATAAGGAATCTCTTTTTTTTTTTTAATTATTCTTTATTCCATTTTCATGTGGATAAATTCTCCAGTTAAATATTCTGTGGCTTTAATTCTCTACGCATACTCATTGTACAGCTTCAATGTATGCTAGTAATATAATGCCACGTCATATAAATATTCTGTATTATCATCATCAAACAGGTTTTATAGGCTAATTCTTCTGCTGCTGATGTAGAATATAACTAGGTAAAGAACAGTGGTAGAGCGCGCTTTCGCGGCTCTTTAAGATATTGCCACGTCAAAAAGTTAGAGTCATGACTTGTGAGGGACCCATTTGAAGGACTATCGGAGAAGCTATATGCTATATCCAAAAATTCTATCCTGTAATTTTTTTTTTTTTTTAAAATCATTAAAAATCTCACCGTTAAATCATTTTTTTTGGATTTAAATAGAACAGGTAAATTTATTTACTGTCTCAAACTCTTACAAGAAACTTACTTCCTAAATTCGAAAACATAACTTGAAGGCCAGACCCTGAATTCTACACCACGAAGCCACGCCTCATGAGGACTTCCCAACTGTAATATGTTAATGGGAAATTAGTAAAATTAGTCAGCTTTATCATTTGTCAAAATAAACCATAACGTTTGACGTTTGCAAAAATAGTCATCTTCTCTAAAGTAAACTTTTGAGAAGTTGGATTCTCTGAAGTTGGCACCGAAGTATTCATAATTTTGAGAGATCCGAAATTCTAAAGTTTTAATATTTTTTTAATCATACTCAATAAAATTTCGGAGATACGAAGTTCAAACTTTGCATCCCGAAGCTACAACTTTGGATACCCGAAATTTTAAACGAATATATAAATATCCAGATGTCTCCGAAGATTTAGAATATGACAAAAAATCTCAAAGTTATCAAGAAATTGACAAAAAATTTCCGGCCACTTCTGACGACCACCTCCGGCGAGTGAGCACGTTTCAGGCCGAGACCTTTCCAACGCCAGTGGTCACTTCCCGATCCGACATCGTTTGGGTTGTTTTCCGTGTTATAGCTACCGGTAATTCGGAAATTGTATTGGAAGTTGAGATCTGACCGTTGGATCGACGATCCGATCGCATCAGATTATTGCTCTCGAAATTTCGAGCGTTTTGATATATATATCCACCGTTGAAAGTTTCTGGTGGTGGGGCCCGCTTTTTAGTTGTGGGGCCCGATCTTCGTTGTGGGGCCCGCTTTCCTCGTTAAGCGTATCAGCAAGTTCCGAAGCCGTCGCAGTGATCCTTGAGATGTTGGCTGACCCGTGGATCTTTCTTTGAGAGGTTTGGAGATCGTTGGAGCTCGATTTTTAGCGAGGATTAAGGGCTTTTGCATGGATAGAGGTAAGTACACTCTGTGGTGATTCTCTTAACATTTGTTTGATGATTGATGGTTGTTGTGTGAGTTGGTAAATATATATATAAATATATATTGGCATTATCATATATATATATATATTGTTATATATATATTTTCATATTTGTGAGATATTACATTGAGATATTGAAAGCATGATAATATGAAATCATGATTGATTGAGATGAGATTTGTGGATTGGATGTGAGACGTGATTGTGTGGATGATGTGTGTTGTTGTGATATGCTGCCGGGTTTGGTGTAATAGTGGTCGGATTTGAGATGAGATGTGATGATACATCAGATGATATGAGATGATATAAACCTTGGGAGTTGTCATTGAGGTACACTCCTACTGGTTTTGATATGGGGAAGTACGGGGGCTTCCTATTTGAGTATATTTTACTCACATTTTACGAGTTGATATGGTTGGAAACCTTGGAAGTTGTCATTGAGGACTCTTCCATTGGTTTTGATATGGGGGAGTACGGGGGCTTCCTCATTGAGTATATTTCAGACATCTGTTATACTATACCCGGAGTGGCAGCTATGTTTGATGGATGTTTGTATGGTTGAGGGATGATTGTTATGATGACATTATATGCTATTTTCATATATTGTATTATAATATAAATATATATATATATATATATATACATATATATTTATATATGTTCGTTGGAAATTGATTAAGAAATCGGTAACTTGAGAACATAATGATGAATACTAATTTGAGATATAAATTGTATATTCATACTATGAATTGAAATATTGAGTATTATGTGATATTGAGATAAGTTGATGGATGAAATGAGATGAGATGTGTTGTATTGGATGATGTATGAGATTATTGTTATGCTACCGGATTTAGTATGATAATGGTTGGAGATAGATGTGATGAGACATCAGGTGGTTTGAGATATTGATAAACCTTGGAAGTAGTGATGAGACACTCTTCCATTGGTGGCGAGTTGGTGGTAACCCTTGGGAGTTGTGATGAGATACTCTCCCATTGGTTTTGATAGAGAGGGAAACCTTGGAGTTGTGATGATGTACTCTCCCATTGGTTTCAATCCATTATTATACCGAATCCGGATAGCAAACCTTGATTGATTGAGATGTGCTGTTGTGAGTATGTTTTGTCTGAGTTAGTTGTTATATATATAATTATATATATTTTCATATATATATATTTATATTTATTATATAATCTTATTTTGTTGGTGAGGTCTTGTTGAGAGAATGAATGCTTACTTGCTGAGCTTTTTAAGCTCATTCCCCTCTTCCCCCAAACATTTCAGGTAGTTCGCGGTGATAGCAGAAGCAGTGCCAGATTGGTACCCACGTGCCACAGTCGTATTTTCGAGTTGGTCCAGACATTTGAGTCGTCATTTGCATTTGATTTAAGTCTTGTGTTGTAAATCATAAAGGTTGTGTATACTTTATGAGTTTGTAATTCGTGATGTATTATTCGTGTGTTTGTATTGGTTGTTTTGGCATATAGAGTGCTCGAGCTGAAGTTGATCGCGGACTTCTTTCTAGGGTTGGGCCCGCCCTAGGGAGGGGGTCGTGACATCCACCATCTTCCACGTGGCCTTCTGCGCCTCCGTGACGTCGCCACCGGAGACTTTCCCGCCCGATATGGTAGCCGCTAAGGGACGCGAAAGGTTTCGCAGCGACTGCTGGGTCGGCGTCGCTGAGGACATGCCGCCGCGGAAGCCGCCGTTCAAAACGCCCATCCCCGCGACCTTACCGGCGGTTCTCATGGCTGCCCCACCTCCCATCGTTGGGAAAAAGTAATAATTTTTATAAAAAAAAGTCGAATTGTTTAGAGTGACTGAAGAAATTTTTGGCCAAATGCTTAGCAATTAAGATTTGTAATCACGAGTCACGACGTTCCATTTGATAAAAGGAATCTCTTTTTTTTTTTTAATTATTCTTTATTCCATTTTCCAGCAATGATATACATACATACAATCTTACTAACAAAAACTACACCCCTCTCACTGTAGCTACAGTGATTGCTACAGTAATCACTGTATCTACAGTGAGAGGGGTGTAGTTTTTGTTAGTAAGATTGTATGTAAGTGTAGCATTTTTGTTCCATTTTCATGTGGATAAATTCTCCAGTTAAATATTCTGTGGCTTTAATTCTCTACGCATACTCATTGTACAGCTTCAATGTATGCTAGTAATATAATGCCACGTCATATAAATGTTCTGTATTATCATCATCAAACAGGTTTTATAGGCTAATTCTTCTGCTGCTGATGTAGAATATAACTAGGTAAAGAACAGTGGTAGAGCGCGCTTTCGCGGCTCTTTAAGATATTGCCACGTCAAAAAGTTAGAGTCATGACTTGTGAGGGACCCATTTGAAGGACTATCGGAGAAGCTATATGCTATATCCAAAAATTATCTCCCGTAATTTTATTTTTTTTAAAAAAAAAACCATTAAAAATCTCACCGTTAAATCATTTCTTTTGGATTTAAATAGAACAGGTAAATTTATTTATTGTCTCAAACTCTTACAAGAAACTTACTTCCTAAATTCGAACACATAACTTGAAGGTCAGACCATGAACTCTACACCACGAAGCCACGCCTCTTGAGGACTTCCCAACTGTAATATGTTAATGGGAAATTAGTAAAATTAGTCAGCTTTATCATTTGTCAAAATAAACCATAACGTTTGACGTTTGCAAAAATAGTCATCTTCTCTAAAGTAAACTTTTGAGAAGTGGATTCTCTGAAGTTGGCACCGAAGTATTCATAATTTTGAGAGATCTGAAATTCCAAAGTTTTAATATTTTTTTAATCATACTCAATAAAATTTCGGAGATACGAAGTTCAAACTTCGCATCCCGAAGCTACAACTTTGGATACCCGAAATTTTAAACGAATATATAAATATCCAGATGTCTCCGAAGATTTAGAATATGACAAAAAATCTCAAAGTTATCAAGAACTTCGGAAATCCGAACTATTCTCCAAACTACTTAAAAAATTCGAACTTGACTTAGGAAATTCGAACTGAACTTAGGAAATCTGAAGTACTATCTGAAGTGTAGAAGGGCTAGTTTTGTTCATTATTTCTTCCCAAATGAGGAGGCATTCACTCAATATCAGAATGTATGGAGACCACGACATATTATTAAGGGTTCAAATTTTCAAGAATCTCTTTTCCTTTCAAACTCACTGTACTGTAATTGATGTATTTTCTTTTCTTTTATTTTGTATTTGTCTAATTTTTATTTTTTCTTGAGTTTTGCAGCATTTTTTTTCTGTTCTCTTTTTGTCAGAATCTTGCCCCCCTGTTTAACAGCGGATAATGGTACTCCGTGACTCTAAGTCGGTTTTTTTTCAGTTTCCTAAAATTAATGATACCCTACAATCATGACATGGAAGAAACTCTTGCAAAACTCTACAATCATTTTTCTTCTCTCCCCCAAAATGCTCTGATGAAAATTTACAAAGCATGCACCGAAAGAATGAGGCTTCTTATGATCCATGGTTTTCCCTAGTGATATTCTTTGGGTAATTGAATTAAGGGTTTGGTTGGTAGGTGAGTCATTTGAATTTTTCATTTCTTACATGTCTGATTTAGGGAAAAACACATATACTAAGAAACGAAATTCGAAACAATTAGGTGTTTGTTATAAATGTGCACGTTGGACGTGCAACACTCGTTGTCGATCTTTAGGAATGATGTCTGACAATCGCGAAGATAAAATTCAATTCATTAGAGATGGCTTGAGTAATAAGTCTTTAGATGATATATCATTGACTTTTTGTATTTATATATAAATTCTAATTGCCAAAAGGTGTGAACTCTAAAATAATTTTAGAAAAAAATATTACTCTTTTTTCAACAAGATCCGTCAAAATCGTGAGCATAATGAATTGAATAATACATTGTTTTCTGTGTCTATGTGTAACATCTCAGATTTTCGGGATAATTTTGGAAAAGTTCCCGGATCAAAATTGTGGTCCCGGAACAGAGAGATATTAGCGGATAAGTGTTTAAGTGATGGAATATGAGTTGGAATAATATATTATGAATATTCGTCGCGTTGGAAAACTCGTAGGATCAAAAGTCAGTTACGCGATTTTTGTAAAATGCGTAAAGTTTGGGGTTTCGGTTACGGAAATTGAAAAGGAACTCCGATTGACTTGATTCTTGAACTATCATACTCGTTTTTCCGAGACGAACAACTTTCGTGTTGAACACTTTTCGAAAATCGCGTCAGAATGGCTTTAAAATGCGAAATTCTAGAAAGTTTCATGATAGGGGCCTAAATGAAATTTTCCGGGGTCAGTTTTTAATTTTCAGAAACTTAACTATATAAACCCCATAGTTTCATCAAATCACAAAAAGGGCAAAACCCTTATCTTTCCCTTCACCCGACCCCACCGTTCTTTTGAGAAATGGTTCGCCGGTGAGCTTCTGATCGGCGTCAGGCCGGTGCACCAGTGCCGGTGTGATCGTTTGGTGACAGTGTGCATGATGGTGGCCGGCGTCGACAGCAGAAACGCCGGCAACGGCGGAGAAGAATAGAGAGAGACGCGCGAGCTTGGGTTTCCTGATCCCAGCTCGTCGCTTCGATTCACGACCCGAGCCACCCACCAAATCGAAGCTCTCGACGAGTACTACGAGATGGTGGTGACGGTTTTTCCGATCCGTGCTCGGTGGCACGCAAAACAAGGAAGGAAGATTCGGATGAATAGTGACCCACGATGAAAAGTAGCTCCGATCGGAATTCCGATGACATTAGCACGTTTGTATGGTCGTTGGGAGTCCGAATATGCCCTCGGAATTTTGGTACAACTCTCCGTTAAAATTTCATTATTTCAAAGTTTACCGTTATATATTCGGATGCTTCCAGTAGTTCCGTAGTGTAGCGAATTGACATGAAATGAATTGGGCATGTTATAATATGTTAAAAAAATGCATGTGGTAGAATCCTGGAAGAAACGGAATAAATTAGATCGATTTGGTAGAATTAGCGAGTTTCCGATAAAACAGAGTTTCTCGCGCGATTGAGCGTAGATGACCGTAACCATGGTTATGATATAAATATGATATTGCGAGGGTAATTAAGTAATTTTGGATAAGTTTGGAGGGTTCGAGACCCTTTCGTAGCGTTTGCAGAAATTTTTCCGCAAGATTTGCCGTAAACGGGTAAAATGAGAATATGAGTTATCTAGCTAGTTTAGAATAGTATATAAAGATATATTAGAGTAGTGAAGCTTAAATCGTAGAGTCGGTGAGGATTCGTGCAATCCGGAAAGGTCCGGAAGTTTATTATAGATGAGTAGGAAGTTCGGCAAATAGCGGTTCTGACCATGTTTTTTATTTGTTTTGACAGATCAGATCGAGATTATGGGTAAATACAAGCCAGGTAAGTAACCTATGCGATATGTGCTTGAAAACGCTTGTTTGTGTAAATACATGTGAGTATGATATTAGTATACTTGGGTGTAGACACAGGAGCTGGGCGACGCATGCTGTTCTAGACTCAGGGCCTAGTTGGGAGTACGGAGTAGCCCACGGGGGACTAAACCGGAGAATAATGGAGTCGCCACCCGGTGTGAACCGGGAAAATGATTTAAGGCCGCACTCACCCCTCGCAAGGGAAGACCTCAAACCGTTGGGTTCGGAATGGTCCCTTACTTATGTCGTTTGTAATGAATGGATTTGTGCAATATTAACCAAGTCTACTCAACATACATGTTGGTCAAAGTAGTCTAAATTCTAGGTTTGCATGCTTCAACAGTAAACTTTCATAACAGCAAACACATGATATCACACATCAAACATGTTAAATAACTAATGATCTAAACATAAAATAACTTAAATTCCTAATACGAAAGGTAAATAACTAAGTCATGCTAAAAATAAAACAACATTCTAACAGTCTAATCATGGTCAAATACAAGTTTGGATGAAATAAAATATATGTATCCTTCAAGTGGTACGGGGCATTGTATCCCGAGTGCAAACCATAATACCGTCCATTCGGATTCGGCTATGAAATTTATGTCCGGGTTTCCATCCAATATACCACAAGAAAGAATATATATTCCATTCACCCGAAATCACATCACACACTAATTCATAATTCTCATGCGAAGAAAAGTAAATTACATGCTTTTCTAAGTTACTAATTACATAACTTAAATTAAATAACATGCTAAACCAATTATTCATGCTAAGCACATTTCCTAAGTCATTATTTTATGTGAACAAATTCCAAACAACATGCTAAACTAATTATCCATGCTAGATATCACAAAACACATCTCCTAAATCATTATTTCATGTGAATAAATTCAATAATATAAACCCTCAGGTCTAACCTTTTGTGTCGTTCTTCGGAGGTGCGTTATACGGCCGTCGGAAGGGCTAAGTCACCACGATTTCACCGGTTCACTGGTTCGACGTTTTGCTCACTGTTTCAATGTTTCGTCCGTTGTTTCCACTTCGTTTCGCTGCAATTTAAATCTCCACACTTGCTCACTGGTTTGCAATGAATTATGGGCTGTTTTGGTGAATTTTGAGGGGTATTGGACTGCCGTTTGTTCGGTTTCTCGAAGACTTTCAAGTGCAGTTTTTTATTCACTGTTTCGGTGAATTTGGGGACTGTTTTGAGTGTGTTTGAGCTGCAGTTTTGGGTGAATTTTAGAGGGTGTTTAGGGCAGTTTATTCACTGGTTTGGGGCTAAAATTAGGGTGATTTGGGTGCTATTTCCAGGGGAAAAATGGCATGAACTGCAGGCCTAATTAGGGGCTGTTTTGTGTGTTTCTTGGGGCTGAAATGAGAGTGCAGTGGTGTGAATCTTAGGGGCTTGTGAAGGAAGCTTTGTGGGTGACTTCTAGGGCTGTGAAGTGGGGATGTATGGGCGTGTAGATGTGAGAACTAGGGGCTGAATGGATGCTTGAACTGATTGGAGGCAGTGAAGGAAAGGCTTAGGTGTGAATGTGTGGAGAGGATAGAGGGCTGTTTTGATCTTCTAAAATGCTTAATCTTTTCTTGATGTGTATTAGGTGTTCCAAGGTAGAAAAATGAGGGTTTAAATAGGCAAATGGGGGGCATTAATGAGATTGGCAAGTGATAATGAAAGGTAATCAATTGATGACAAGTTTTGTTTGGAAATGGAAGGAAGGTAATGTATAATTGTGATCCTTTGTTGAAAATTCAATAAAGGTTGAAAGGAAAGGAAATGAAATGACAAGTTTTATTTGGAAATGGAAGGAAGGTGTTGATGGTGTTTTCAGGCACTACAGTATTTAAGACAGCACGACAAGGACAAAAGGGTAAATTCTTTCTCTGGTCCACATCATGTGAAGACCGACCACATCATGTGAAGACCGACCACATCATGTGAAGACCAACCACATCATGTGAAGACCGACCGCTTTGGTTCAGATAACCGGACATTATAGAGGTCGACAAGAACACTCTCAGCATAAAAGGTTGCCATTGCCGACCTCATGAATACCGACCAGATAGCAAGACGTGTTCAGGAAGGTAGAGCACCCTATTTTTGCGGATAATGTGACAAATTATCCTACTTTCACGGGAAAACTGATGAAATTAGTATCTTGATAGGATAAAAAGAGTAAAGGTAGTTTGAAATTAGGAACCCTTGTGGAAGAAGGAGATTGACTCAACTAGGAATCCTTGTAAAAGAAGGAGTCCGATTTCTGTTTTTATTATAAATAGGAGGGCAGGGCATGTGTAGAGGATCATCTGAAAATCATCACAAGAGTGAGAGATTAGAATCAAAAAGTTCTGATTTGTAAGAACAAAGAGGCCCGAGAGGCATATTTGAGCAATAAAAGAGTACCACCCTGTTCTTGTCCGTGGACGTAGGTCGGATCTCAAAATCCACCGAACCACGTTAAATCACCTTGTCTGATTGGCGTATTTTTTGTTTTCCGCTAAGTTTGCTTTTGGTTTCCCGCATAACCAAACAAATTCACAGTTGAAGGAGGATTCCCTCGGAGGTGATATTCCCGTATTACCCTGAGACCAAAATCCACCGTCAACAGTTGGCGCCGTCTGTGGGGAACTTCAACAAAAAGCAAACGCGTGTGATAAGAAAAATGGCGGAAGACGGAAATCACCAACCAGGAGGTCCGGCAATTGACTGGATGAAAAGAATGGAAGATAGCATGAGGACTATGATGGATCGACTAGAAAGAATGGAAGGAGCAAAACAAACCTGAAACCGGGGCCCCACCAGAAGAGGAAAGAGAGGGAAAAAGGGAAAAGAGTAGTAGATATAAGCGAAGACGAGGGAACCAGAAAGAGAGGCCCTTATGGGATAAGATCTGAAGTAGTAGGAAGAGAGCCACGATCAGAAGACACATGGGAAAAAGAAGAGGAGGAACAATCACCCGACCCCTCCTCCAACAGTTTTTACAACTCCCAGACAGAGGATAGAAAGTACAACGAAGACGCACAGGAGACCTCCGAGCTTAAGGAACACCGCGCCCGGAACGACAGGAGAACAGAAGGACACAGAAGGCGACACGGGGGCACAGCCCGTGAGATAAAATCTTGGCTGAGAAAAGAGATGACCAGATGGGAAGAAGGCCTCAAGATCGGCGCGGGAGACACCCGAGGCGAGGAAGAGGGGTCTCCCCTTACGGAAGAAATAAGGTCAGCACAGTTCCCGAAGCGGTTTAACATGCCGACCATGGCACCATACAAAGGCCACTCCGACCCAAAATCCCACATTGAGAATTTTGTCCTCCTGATGGAAGTACAGGGGGTAACGGGCGACACCATATGCAAAGTATTTCCCTTAACTTTAGGTAGACCTTCCATCCTATGGTACAGAAGTCTGGCCCCGGGGAGCATCCAGAGCTTCTCCCAGCTTAAGAAATCGTTCATCCGACACTTCAAAGGAGCCTACACCCCTAAAAAGACAATAGGAGAACTAAGGCTCATGAAACAGGGAGACGACGAGACACTGAAAAGCTTCATTGAAAGGTATCACAACACCGTACTCGAGGTCGGAGGGTACGAATCCCAAGAGGCCCTGGAAAGTCTGAAAGGGGCCCTAAGGGTCGGGAAACTGTGGACCCACCTGAGGATCCATGAGACACCAGACTACGCTACCGCATTGGAGGTAGCCAGGAAGTACGTCCTACTAGAAAGTGAGGAAAAAGTATCCCGGAGGGGGACAACCACCAGAGAAAGGGTGACAAGGAGGGAAGACCACCGGCGACCGGAGAGAGAATTTCGGAAGTTCAATCCAAGACCCAAAGAATTCAAGCCAATGGCACAAAAAGATCAAGGAAAGAGGCCCACAACTCAGGTAAACCATGTGGTCCGAGAGGAGGCATATATCCCCCTGAGCAAGCCGCCATGAGAAATCATCATGGAGATACGGGAGAAAGGCCTCTTAATAGAACCCGACCTCAGGAGGTTTCCCCCAGACAGGAAAAACAAAAGATCCTACTGCCTACATCACAACCTAAAAGGGCACACAACCGATGAGTGCAAGGATCTGCGGGAACAAATGGAGGACCTGGCCCGGAACGGGTACCTGAACAATTACATCGACCACGAGATCATGGCCGCCAGACAAAGGGCAAGGAATCGAGGGGTGAACGTCATCGCAGGAGGGGAAACACTGGCCGGGGACTCTAACCGGTCAAGAAAGAATTACAGCCGAGCACGGGGGACAGAGGTGCTGAAAACAGAAAAAATTCCAAACCCCCAAGGAAATCGGTCAACACCCATTATGTTCACCGATGAAGACGCTCAGGGGGTAAGTTTCCCCCACGATGACGCACTGATAATCAAAGCAACGATCGGCGGCACAGAAGTGGACCGAATCCTGGTGGATCCTGGGAGCGCGGTAGACATAATTTCCAAAGAGACTTTGGAGGACCTGGGGGTAGAATGCACAGCCCTAACCAAAGACAGCACCCCCCTGTACGGATTCGGGGGTTCAACGGTCATCCCCCTGGGAAAAATTCAGTTAGCAATGACGATCGGGGCTGCCCCCAAAACCCGAACGATCATGATAAACTTCACCGTAGTAGAGATGCATGAGCAGTTATCAAGTCATTGTCGGCCGCCCCTTCATGATGAAAACCAAGGCCGCAATGTCCTGTCATTACTTGAAATTGAAGTTCCCCACACGGGAAGGGATCAGAATCGTAAGCGGAAGCCAGAAAAAAGCCCGCAGCTGTTTTGCCACTTTCTCGCGAGAGAAACCCTCTGCGTAGAAAGAGGCACCAAGAAGAGACAGAGAGACGAGGATGACGAGAATACAAGGAAAAACCCTGATCCTCGGCCCGATAAAGCTGCACGGCTCGGATCAGCCGAAGAGTGGAAGAAGTAAAACTGTTCGGGCCAGAGAAGAAACATAAAAATAGGAGAAGTCTAGACAAGGCCTAAGAAAAGACTTGTTGGAATGTCTACAGGATTACCCCGACGTTTTTGCATGGGGACACGATGACATGCCCGGGATCGACCCAAAATTTGTAAGCCATCGCTTAGCAGTGAACCCATTACATAAGCCAGTAAAACAGAAGAGGAGAATATTCAACCAGGAGCGGTGCGGAGCAATAGCAACCGAGGTGGAAAAATTGCTGAAAGCCGGCTTCATCCGGGAAGTAAAATACCCAGAATGGGTGTCCAACGTGGTATTGGTGAAAAAATCTAACGGAAAGTGGAGAATGTGCGTAGATTTCACCGACCTCAACAAAGCATGTCCAAAAGACAGCTTCCCCTCCCAAATATAGACCAACTGGTAGATACAACAGCCTGCCAAGGGCTGCTAAGCTTCATGGACGCTTTCTCGGGATACAATCAAGTCAAGATGCACCCTGCGGACGAGGAGAAGACCACCTTTATCACAGACCAAGGGCTGTACTGCTATAAAGGGCGACTTTCCAGAGACTGGTGAACAAAATCTTCAAACCGCTCATCGGCACGACCATGCTGGTATATGTCGACGACATGATAACAATGTCCGGAGAACCGAGAGACCATGTGGCCGACCTGAAGAAAACTTTCGAACTCCTGAGGAAACACAGTTTAAAGCTCAATCAGAGAGAAGTGTGCATTCGGGGTAGCCTCAGGAAAATTTCTGGGATACATGGTGAGTTCACGAGGCATTGAAGCAAACCCACAAAAGATACAAGCCGTGCTAGACCTGAAATCACCCCGGACAGTTAAAGAAGTACAAAGCCTTACAGGAAGAATCGCCGCACTCAACGGTTCATCTCACGAGCAACCGACAAGTGCCATCATTTCTTCAAAGTCATCAAAAAAGCTCAAAAAGGGGTCGACTGGACACCTGAGTGCGAAGAAGCCTTCCAACACCTAAAGCAATACCTGGCACAACCCCCTCTCCTAGCCAAACCCGTCCCAGGGGAGACACTATATCTATTCCTGGCCGTCTCAAAGAACGCAGTAAGCTCGGCACTGGTACAAGAGACCGACCATATCCAGAAACCGGTCTACTACGTCAGTAAAGCCCTGCTGGATGCAGAAACTCGATACCTCATACACGAACTCATCGCCCTATCCCTGGTCACCGCAGCTCGGAAGTTACGACCCTACTTTCAAGCCCATCCGATCAAGGTATACACAGATTATCCCCTGAGACAAATCTTGCAGAAACCAGAGGCCTCAGGGAGGCTGATGAAGTGGTCAGTGGAAATAAGCGAGCACGACATCTCCTACCTCCCAAGAACAGCAATAAAAGGGCAGGCCTTAGCAGACTTCATAGCAGAGCTCATAGAGCCGCAGGTCTTGACCGTGGAAGAAGACAAGTGGGAAATGTCTGTAGACGGATCCGCAAGTTCGCACGGCTACGGAGCAGGGGTAGCACTAAAAAGTGAAAAGGGAGAAGAAATACTGCTCGCCCTCAAATTTGCCTTCAAAACTACAAACAATGAAGCAGAGTACGAGGCAATACTGGCCGGACTAAGGCTGTGTACGGTAGTAGGGGTCCACAACGTAGTGATCAGGAGTGATTCTCAGCTAGCAATACAACAGCTGAAAGGGGACTTCCAAGCCAGAGAACCAGCCATGGTGGCTTACTTAGCCGAAGTGAAGAAGAGGGTGGAGAAAGTGGAAACGTACTCTTCGAACAAGTCGGACGAGAAGACAACTGCGAAGCAGATTCCCTAGCCAGACTTGCCTCTTCAATGAGGACAGAAAAACCCCAGGGTAATCCCTCTTATATACCTCCAAGAAAGAAGCATAGGGGAGACAGAGGTGGATGTACTAGAAGAAGAAGACAAAGATTCATGGATGCAACCGATCAGGAGGTATCTGGAAACAGGAGAAACCCCTAAAGATAAAAAGGAGGCCAGGAAGCTGAAGTTCAAGAGCACCAAGTTTTCCCTAATTGGAGGAGTACTCTACCGGAGAGGATACACTGTACCCCTCCTAAGATGCTTAGCACCAGAAGAAGCAGACTACGTGCTCAGGGAGATTCACGCAGGCATCTGCGGAAGCCACGCCGGGGGAAGATCAATCGCCTTCAAAGCCTTGAGGCAAGGATTCTACTGGCCAACCATGCACGAGGATGGCATGAGGATAGCACGGAAATGCGAGGGATGCCAGAAGAATGCCAACCCTTACCATCAGCGGAAAGAACAGCTGACCACCATATCCAGCCCCTGGCCCTTCGCACAGTGGGGGCTAGACATTATAGGGCCGATGCCGAAAGGACGAGGTCAGGCGAAATATGCAATCGTGGCCATAGACTACTTTACCAAATGGGTAGAAGCAGAACCATTGTCCACCATCTCGGAGAAGAAAGCCACAGAGTTCCTGAAGAAAAATATAATCTGCCGGTTCGGGATCCCCCAGGCAATCATCACCGACAACGGAAAGCAATTCGACAGCAGGGGATTCAGAAAAATTTGTGAAGACCTCCAGATAACCTTAAAATTCGCCTCGCCGGCCCATCCCAAGTCGAACGGGCAGGTTGATGATGATCCTAGCTGCACCTGATTCGGTCAGACCACAACCGATCCAATCCATGTACTAGTTGGACCAATTACAAGACACAGGGCTCGGAAGATCAAGGACGCTATGGCAGGCCTGGCCCAACGCATGTAGCTGAATTGAAAAGCATGTTCGAGATCTATTGGACTTCAAGGAAGAGGGTTCAAGAGTTATACACTTGACCCAAGTCATCGGGGAGCAGCATGAATCGTTTTCAGTTATTTAGGCACTCTTATTAATTATTTGCATGTATGGAACCAACGGGGATTACCGTTTTTATTTATTATTTGGGGGTTAGTTTATTTTAGTTTTTTATGGGTTCAAAATGGGCTTAGAAATTAGGATTTATTGGCTTTTAGTTGGTAATGGGTAGTTTAGGGCTATATTAGTCTTTTAGCTCTATTAGGGTTTGAGTATGTTGCTATTTAAACTCAAAAACACCTCTTAATGAAGGACCCTAATTTTTGTGCGTGAATAGTACTTTTATTTCTTGAGATTGAGAAATTTTCATCGTTCAGTGATTGAACAAAGACTTATCAAAGGGTTGGCATCCTTTGTGGCGTCCTATTTGCTGGCAAAATTCATCTGAGGCTATCTCCAAGGGTTTTCAAGGACAGGTTCTTTGGGGGTCTACGGGATCTTGGATCGGGTTTCGTCTTTTCGTATCCTGTTTCGTATCATTTGGTATCAGAGCTCAGGGTTCCAAGGTCAATATTTTCCTTTTTATCGTTTTATGGAGTCTTATATTTCTTTTTTTTTTCGTCTCTTCTAGTTTCAATTTTTTTTCTTTGTGTTTTTCATGTTTATGACTGCATCTTGGATGTTATTATAATGTTCTTTCATGGTAATAGCATATAGGATTCAGTTCTTGGGAGTTTTGAGTCAATTAAAGTATCGACATCCCATTCCTAGGCTAGATGATATGTTAGATGAACTACATGGATCTAAGATTTTTAGTAAAATTGACCTTAAGAGTGCATATCACCAGATTCGTATGAGAGAAGGTGACGAGTGGAAGACCGCCTTTAAAACTAAGTATGGGTTATATGAGTGGTTAGTAATGCCTTTTGGTTTAACAAACGCCCCTAGTACTTTTATGAGACTTATGAACCATGTGTTGCGTGCATGTATAGGGAAGTTTGTAGTGGTCTATTTTGATGACATATTAGTATACAGTAAATCTTTAGATGAACATGTAGATCATTTGAAATGTGTGCTTGATATTTTAGAAAAGAAAAATTATTTGCTAATTATAAGAAATGCACATTTGCATGGATAGAGTCGTTTTTCTTGGTTTTGTAGTGACTGCAGATGGCATAGAGATGGACGAAGAGAAAGTCAAAGCGATTAGGGATTGGCCAACACCTACTACAGTGTCTGAGGTTCGAAGCTTTCATGGATTGGCGAGTTTCTACAGGCGTTTTGTGAAGGACTTCAGTAGTATAGCCGCACCATTGACTGAGGTAGTCAAGAAGACTGTTGGATTTCAGTGGGGTGAAGCTCAAGAGAATGCTTTCAGACTCTCAAGGAAAGGTTATGCAGTGCACCAGTCCTCGCACTACCTAATTTTGAGAACACATTTGAGATAGAGTGTGACGCAAGCGGAATATGTATGGGGCGGTATTGATGCAGAGAAAAGACCGATTGCGTACTTCAGTGAAAAGTTGAACGGGGCAGCTTTGAGGTATCCCACGTACGATAAGGCGTTGTATGCACTTGTTCGAGCACTGGAGAATGGCAGCATTACCTATGGCCCAAAGAGTTCGTGATACACACAGATCATGAGAGTTTGAAACACCTTAAAGGACAAGGAAAACTGAACAAGAGGCATGCTAAATGGATGGAGTTTGTAGAGACATTCCCGTACGTCATTCGCTACAAACAAGGTAAGGAAAATATAGTTGCAGATGCCTTATCACGCAGGTATGTTTTACTTACTTCTTTAAGTGCTAAAATGTTAGGATTTGAATTTATTAACGAGCTTTATGCATGTGATGTGGAGTTTTGTGATATATATGCTGCATGTATTAAATTGGATTTAGTAAATTCTACCAGCATGAGGGATTTCTGTTTAGAGAAAATAAGTTGTGCATTCCTTCTTGTAGTATGCGTGAGCTATTAGTGAGAGAGGCTCATGGAGGTGGACTAATGAGACATTTTGGAATTAGTAAGACCCTAGAAACCTTAAAGGCGCATTTTATTGGCCTAGGATGAAGCGCGATTGTAGAGCGAATTTGTGATCGGTGTCTCACTTGTCGAGAAAAGCCAAATCTAGGGTGAAGCCTCATGGATTATATACTCCATTACCTGTACCTAGTGAACCATGGGTAGATATTTCGATGGATTTTGTGTTGGGTTTACCTAGGACTAAACGAGGTAAGGATTCCATTTTGTAGTGGTTGATAGATTTAGCAAAATGGCACACTTTATTGCATGCCATAAAACTGATGATGCCACTAATATATCAGACTTATTCTTTAGGGAAGTAGTACGACTACATGGGATTCCTAGGAGTATAGTTTCTGATAGAGATGTTAAATTCAAACAGATGGACAGACAGAGGTGGTCAATAGGACTTTGACTCAATTGCTTCGCACTATAGTCACTAAAAATTTAAAAATCATGGGAAGAGTGTTTGCCATTTATAGAGTTTGCATACAATAGGTGCATTCATTCTTCTACTTCATATTCACCTTTTGAAATTGTTTATGGCTTTAACCCACTAACACCATTGGATTATTGCCTTTACCTGTTGCGGAAAGAGTAGGTTTAGATGGGAAAAAGAAAGCAGAATTGGTGAAACAAATACATGAGAAAGCACGTGAACACATATTATGGAAAAATGACCAGTACGCTTCTCATGCGAATAAAGGCCGTAAACGCGTGGTGTTTGAGCCTGGTGATTGGGTTTGGTTACACATGCGTAAGGAAAAGTTTCCGGCTCAACGAAGATCCAAGCTTCAACCCCGAGGAGATGGTCCTTTTCAAGTCATCGAAAGGATCAATGATAATGTATATAAGCTTGATCTGCCTGGTGAGTATAATGTTTCTGCTTCATTTAATTGTCTATGATTTGTCCTCTTTTGATATTCGAGGTCGAATCCTTTCAAGAGGGAGGGGATGATGTGATCCTAGCTGCACCTGATTCGGTCCAGACCACAACCGATCCAATCCATGTACCAGTTGGACCAATTACAAGACACATGGCTCGGAAGATCAAGGACGCTATGGCAGGCCTGGCCCAACGCCATGTAGCTGAATTGAACAAGCATGTTCGAGATCTATTGGACTTCAAGGAAGAGGGTTCAAGAGTTATACACTTGACCCAAGTCATCGGGGAGCAGCATGAATCGTTTTCAGTTATTTAGGCACTCTTATTAATTATTTGCATGTATGGAACCAACGGGGATTACCGTTTTTATTTATTATTTGGGTTAGTTTATTTTAGTTTTTTATGGGTTCAAAATGGGCTAGAAATTAGGATTTATTGGCTTTTAGTTGGTAATGGGTAGTTTAGGGCTATATTAGTCTTTTAGCTCTATTAGGGTTTGAGTATGTTGCTATTTAAACTCAAAAACACCTCTTAATGAAGGACCCTAATTTTTGTGCGTGAATAGTACTTTTATTTCTTGAGATTGAGAAATTTTATCATCGTTCAGTGATTGAACAAAGACTTATCAAAGGGTTGGCATCCTTTGTGGCGTCCTATTTGCTGGCAAAATTCATCTGAGGCTATCTCCAAGGGTTTTCAAGGACAGGTTCTTTGGGGGTCTACGGGATCTTGGATCGGGTTCGTCTTTTCGTATCCTGTTTCGTATCACAGGTGTGAAGCCACCAATAAAACCATCAGTCAACCTGAAGGCTCGACTCGGATCAAGCAAAAGATCACTATGGATCGAGGAGCTACCAGAGGTAATGTGGGCACACCGAACGACCTTCAAGGACTCAACAGGAGAGGACACCCTTCTCCCTATCAACGGATGTGAGGCCGTCATCCCGGCAGAGATCGGAATATCAACCCACAGGGTCCGCCACTTTGAAAACGAACGGAACGAAGAACTTATCAAAAATCACCTCGACCTGATCGAAGAAAGAAGAGAGCGGTCAGCAGTAAGAGCAGCCATCTACCAGCAGAGAATGGCCCGATTCTACAATAGGAGAGTTCGAACCCGCTCCTTCCTGCCAGGCGATCTAGTGCTAAGAAAAGTGACTCTGAACACCCGACGGCCTGAAGAGGGTTCGTTAGGTGCCAAATGGGAAGGACCTTACAAAATCACCGAGGTAGTAAGACCAGGGGCCTACATCCTAGAGCATCTGGACGGCACGAGGTTGAAGAAACCGTGGAACGCCGAGATGTTAAGAAAGTACTTCCCATAAAGATCAACTTTCCTTTCTTCTATTTTCTTTTTTTGCAGAAACCGGACAAAACACCGAACCAGAACAACTGTTGTAAAAAGGGCGGTCCGCCCCCAAACATGAATAAAAATTCATTTTTTGACGAAATCCTTTAAATTCAAAAAAAAACGTCGGATCGGGGCTGGATTTCGTTCCGCTGAGGCCGCTTGTTTACTTAGCTCGGGGTCGGGTTACGTCCCACCGAGTCGGTTTCTTTGGACTGGGGACGTAACATTCCCCTAGGACCAAGTGATTCTTACAGGTCGGGGTCGGGCGATGTCCCACCGAGTCTGTCATCGGACTGGGGACGTAACATTCCCCCAGGACCAAGTGATTCAAACAGCTCGGGGTCGGGCGATGTCCCACCGAGTCTGTCTTTGGACTGGGGACGTAACATTCCCCCAGGACCAAGTGATTCAAACAACTCGGGGTCGGGCGATGTCCCACCGAGTCTGTCATCGGACTAGGGACGTAACATTCCCCTAGGACCAAGTGATTCAAACAGCTCGGGGTCGGGCGATGTCCCACCGAGTCTGTCTTTGGACTGGGGACGTAACATTCCCCCAGGACCAAGTGATTCAAACAGCTCGGGGTCGGGCGATGTCCCACCGAGTCTGTCTTTGGACTGGGGACGTAACATTCCCCCAGGACCAAGTGATTCAAACAGCTCGGGGTCGGGCGATGTCCCACCGAGTCTGCCCTTTGGACTGGGGACGTAACATTCCCCCAGGACCAAGTGATTCAAACAGCTCGGGGTCGGGCGATGTGTCCCACCGAGTCTGCCCTTTGGACTGGGGACGTAACATTCCCCCAGGACCAAGTGATTCAAACAGCTCGGGGTCGGGCGATGTCCCACCGAGTCTGTCCTTTGGACTGGGGACGTAACATTCCCCCAAGACCAAGTGATTCAAACAGCTCGGGGTCAGGCGATGTCCCACCGAGTCTGCCCTTTGGACTGGGGACGTAACATTCCCCCAGGACCAAGTGATTCAAACAGCTCGGGGTCGGGCGATGTCCCACCGAGTCTGCCCTTTGGACTGGGGACGTAACATTCCCCCAGAACCAAGTGAGTCAAACAGCTCGGGGTCGGGCGATGTCCCACCGAGTCTGCCCTTTGGACTGGGGACGTAACATTCCCCCAGGACCAAGTGGTTCTTACAGATCGGGGTCGGGCGATGTCCCACCGAATCCGCCCTCTGGTCTGGGGAGGTAACATTCCCCCAGAACCAAGTCTTTCACTCAACTCGGGGTCGGGTTACGTCCCACCGAGTCAGCTTCTTTAGTCTGGGGAGGTAACATTCCCTCAGAACCCAAGTCTTTTACTCAACTCGGGGTCGGGTTACGTCCCACCGAGTCAGCCGCTCTGGTCTGGGGAGGTAACATTCCTCCCAGAACCCAAGTACCTCACTCAACTCGGGTCAGGACACGAGCCAACCCTTTGGACTGGGGATATAACACTCCCTCCCAGGTCCAAAATTCCTTTGACAGCACGGGGCCCGGTTTTTGCCCCATCCGCCTCACGAAAGATCCCGGAAGACTCAGGCGAGCAAAAAAGGCATAGAAAAGAAAAAGGAAAAGATATATATATATATATATATATGCCCAAATGTACATAAGTCAAGACAAATTACGATAGTATGATAGACATAAATATATGTGTATATATAAATACAAATTGTAATGTTATTACAAAAGAGTTAAGTGTACATAGGGCCCCGGTAGGGTTACCCTTCCTCATTCAGCCCGCACAGGGGCAGGAACCTCCTCTTCAGCTGGCTCAGGTGGCGGGAAGAGCGGCTCGGCATCAGGAGGAGGAGCTGCGACTTCAACCTCGGCATCAGGAGGAGGAGCTGCGACTTCAACCTCGGCAGCAGGGAAGACCTCTGCTTCAGAAACAAGAGGAGGGATCTCAAGGCAGTCCTCGTCCACAGCAGGAGGACCTCCGGTCCATCTTCAGGAGGAACCTCGGGAGCCGGAACGACCGAGATGGGGGCGGGATCCATCACCTCCTCGGGTAGGGGAGGGATCCACTTCCGAACTCTTCCTCGGAAATGTCCCCTTGCAGTAACTGATGGCCGCGTAAATAGGGTCCATATTCAGGCTCGGCAGCACCATCGGTATCATCTCGGCACAGTCACCAACTCCCTCGAGACGGATGGCCTCCTTCTCGGCCTCGAGATCAGCTTCCCTCTTCTCCAGCTCGGTCTCCCTCTCCTCGAGATCAATCTCTCTCTCCTCAAGCTCGGCCTTCTTCCTCTCAAGGCTATCTCGGCCCGTGCAACCTCCTCGTCTTTACTCTTCAACTTGGCCTCAGCACTTGTTACCTTCCCCCTCAGAACGCCAATTTTAGATTGGGCAGCCTTCAGATCCTCCCGGGCACTATCAGCAAGTTTCCTTTCCAGCACAGCAGCTGCTTTGAGAGCCTTGTTCGCTTTGAAATTCTCAACAGCGGCCGCCTCGTGATTCTTGATCACCTCCTCCGGTCAGCCAGCTTTGCTTCCACTTCGGAGAGGCGACTTTGAAGCCTCTGGGCCTGACCGCCCTCGGACAACAGAAGAAGACCCTTGTTCTTGGCCATAAGGTAGTTAGCCTGCACACAAAAAGGGAGAAAGGAGTCAATACATGAAAAGAGAGAACCAAGACCCAAAAAACCGAGAAGGGGAGTGAAAATACCTTCGCCATCTGAGAACTCATCTCAGTCACAACACCTTCGGGAGATACATCCTCGTACCTCGAGACCTCCCCCGGGGGAATCACCTCGGCCAATTCATTGAAAGCCGGCACTAAATGTGAGGTAGCCTCCCTGATGCTTTCTCCCAAGTCATCCACCCCGAGGACCACATGACCCTTCCGTTTCCTGGAGGAGCTTTCAGAGGACTTCTTCCCCCTGCGAACGTCCTTCCTCTTAACCGGAGCAGCTCCCTCATCTTCTTCCCCCTGGGCCAACTCGGTCTCATCGGTCCCGAACTGACGCCTCCTCTTCCTAAGAGGTTTCGGCGGACTGGCAAGGTGAGCAGATCCTGATGATTGCCCGCCAGAAGGTGAGGATAGTCCCCGAACACTTGTTTGGACTTGTCCAGAAGATATGTTCTCAGCAAGATCAGTCCGTGCCCGGGAAGTTTCAGCATCAGCGTGGCCGGCCTTCTTCACGGTACCGGCCAACTTCTCAAGAAACTTTGGCCTCTTCGACATACCTGAAAAAAAAAAAAAAAGCGGAAGAAGAAATCAAGATCCGAGAACATAACAAAAGCATCAAACATATAAACAAACAGGCATCCAGCAGACCTCCACCAATCCGACCCGAGGCCTCCGGAGGGACGGCTCGAATAAGGCCCGAATCAACAAAGGCCGCATCATTAACCAACTTCTTCCAATGAGCAGCATACCCCCGAGCCCAATGTACCCGCCTCCGAACCTGACGAGAAACCTTGGGAGCATCTCGCCAACAAGCTGGGAGGAACCAGAGAAGTTAGAAAACCTAAAAGAAACTAGAGAACGGGAACAAAGAAAGAATGAAGGGGCATTAGACTCCTAACCTCCAGCCCTGAAGACGTCCGGAACCGAGACATCCTCCTCAAACGATCTCAGGACCCGACCCCAATCCCCAGTTGCCCAGAACCAAAGGTCCTTGAAATTCTTGTTAGAGTCAGGAAGTTTCTGGACGAGATTGGACGAGCTGTCGTAAGCAGAGAGGTAATACCAACCGTAATGAGTCTTTGGGTTGGATTTCAAACGATACAACCTCTTCACTTCTTCCAAGCAAGGTGCACCCAAACCTGCCCGATGCCAAACCACGTATATGCCGGCCAGAATCCTCCAGCTATTTAAGATTAATTGGCAAGGGGCAATCTCCATCTCAGCAAGCATCCAAGCAAAGTAACGTTGCATCGGCAGACGTAGCCCACACTCGAAAAAAACAGGAAGAAGTGCCACCGAGCCCTCGTCAGGCTGACTGGCACGATCCATTGGGCCATGAACTTCAAGAGCAATGTCTATTGGGATGCTGTATCGTTGCCGCAATAGCTCCAGATCATCCTCGGTTATCTTAGAAGGACGGTTCATATCCAGAGCCGACGACCCAAGTTCTCCAGGCTCTGGGTCCTTCCGAGGAACTCTCTGATGGTATGAGTCATTTTCGATCTCAGAAGGAGTAGGGGTAGTGTCGAGGTCTTCTACACTGGGCGCCCCTGAGCCCGAGGAAAGCTCTTCAGCAGGGGGAGTTGAGATTTTGGCAGGCCTTTCGGAGGAAGAATTACTGTCAGACATCCCTGACACCCAGAAAAATAGAGAATGGGGGAGAATCAGTCTACGAGAAGCTACCCACGGAGCCCGTGCTAAACTAGATATGGAGTCTCTAAAGAAGTGCCCTAAAGCAAGACCAAACAAAACCAAAAGTCTCTCCCTAAGCAAAATAAACAAACAGAACCACAACACAACAAAAGAAGAAAGGTCGCTCAGAAAACTTACTTGTTCTTCTCAAAAGCAGGAGGTTATACGTTGCGGTGATGCTCGTTCCTTAGGTGCTCGGTAATGAAAAAAGGATGAAGACCGCGGTTGAGTTTCGAGAACACGAAGTCGAATGAATCGCAAAGAAAATTACAGAAGAGAAGCAGACGATTGGCCGAAAAAATGGAACAGTGAAACCCTCATTTTCTTATAGTCGTGACCGGGGTGCACATCACCGTCGGTTTTGGCGGGAACCCAGCGGATGTTTGACAAGTGTCGAAAATTAGAAGAAACCCTAAAGTTGATTTGATGGGCATTTAAGAAGACGTGACGGTTGTGCGTCTCGAGGAAAGATGATTGAAACGGTAAGAAAATTCTTTCTGGGACGACTACCAACAAGGGCAATCAGCACACCCTCTTCATATAGTTCCCGGTACCAACTCGCATACTCGTTGGAACCGAGAACTAGGGGACAGATGTTGATGGTGTTTTCAGACACACATTTTAAGACAGCAGCACGACAAGGACAAAAGGGTAAATTCTTTCTCTGGTCCAACATCATGTGAAGACCGACCACATCATGTGAAGACCAACCACATCATGTGAAGACCGACCGCTTTGGTTCAGATAACCGGACATTATAGAGGTCGACAAGAACACTCTCAGCATAAAAGGTTGCCATGGCCGACCTCATGAATACCGACCAGATAGCAAGACGTGTTCAGGAAGGTAGAGCACCCTATTTTTGCGGATAATGTGACAAATTATCCTACTTTCACGGGAAAACTGATGAAATTAGTATCTTGATAGGATAAAAAGAGTAAAGGTAGTTTGAAATTAGGAACCCTTGTGGAAGAAGGAGATTGACTCAACTAGGAATCCTTGTAAAAGAAGGAGTCCGATTTCTGTTTTTATTATAAATAGGAGGGCAGGGCATGTGTAGAGGATCATCTGAAAATCATCACAAGAGTGAGAGATTAGAATCAAAAAGTTCTGATTTGTAAGAACAAAGAGGCCCGAGAGGCATATTTGAGCAATAAAAGAGTACCACCCTGTTCTTGTCCGTGGACGTAGGTCGGATCTCAAAATCCACCGAACCACGTTAAATCACCTTGTCTGATTGGCGTATTTTTGTTTTCCGCTAAGTTTGCTTTTGGTTTCCCGCATAACCAAACAAATTCACAGTTGAAGGAGGATTCCCTCGGAGGTGATATTCCCGTATTACCCTGAGACCAAAATCCACCGTCAACAGAAGGTAATGTATAATTGTGATCCTTTGTTGAAAATTCAAAAAAAAGGTGATGGAAAATGAAGAAAATGAGAGGGGATGGTGATGGGCGTGGGGTGTGATGGCTAAATGATGTGGGGTTGATCTAATAATGCCTTGGAAATTAGATGTAAAGGTAAAAGGTGAGATCAAAGGTGTAAAGTAAATTGGTGGAAGGATAAATCATGTTTGAATAATGCAAGGAGGGTGAATTTTGGTGTCATGGTCGTGGGCCCCATGGGTGGTGGGCTTGTGTTTGATCTATTTTGGTTTCATGGGCTTTGGATGTGTTTAGGTGTTTAGGTGGGCTTAGAGTGGTTTGCGGGAATTTAGGGCCAAAGATGTACCTCGAAACGAAGATTCAACATGCGAACTTCGAGCGAACTTAATGAATCAAAACCAAATATGCCAACTCTTGACTTCTCCTTTCCGTCGACCATTTTCAACGACTTCCACGACTTAAAAGTAATACTTCCTTCAAGATTCCTCATCGGGTTCGGTATGCAAAAAAATTCAATGCCTACAGTCGCCCCCACTTTGATGGGATTTGTTCAGTGTGTGGTAGTGACAATCCTATCAAAGTTCGTGCAATGCATTTTTACTTACCTGGCTCGCCAGCTGCCGCATGGTCCGCCTGCTGTTGTTGAGTTGATGGTGTTGAGGTGCTTCGACCCCTGGTCCATTCCCGAACCGTTGTTGTGATGTGGTATGATGAAGTCCAATCCCGAACCGTCACCATGTTGTGGTCGATTCCCGAACCGATGATGTGAGGTGATGTGATGAGGTCCATTCCCGAACCGTCACCGTGATGTGGTCCATTCCCGAACCGATGATGTGATGTGATGAAGTCCATTCCCGAACTGTCACTGTGTTGTGGTCCATTCCTGAACCGATCTCCATTCGGAGTGTTGCTGTGATGTGATGTTATGAAGTCCATTCCCGAACTGTCACCGTGTTATGGTCCATTCCCGAACCGATGATGTGAGGTGATGTGATGAGGTCCATTCCCGAACCGTCACCGTGATGTGGTCCATTCCCGAACCGATGATGTGATGTGATGAAGTCCATTCCCGAACTGTCACCGTGTTGTGGTCCATTCCCGAACCGATCTCCATTCCCGGAGTGTTGCTGTGATGTGATGTGATGAAGTCCATTCCCAAACTGTCACCGTGTTGTGGTCCATTCCCGAACCGATGATGTGAGGTGATGTGATAAGGTCCATTCCCAAACCGTCACCGTGATATGGTCCATTCCCGAACCGATGATGTGATGTGATGAAGTCCATTCCCGAACCGATCTCCATTCCCGGAGTGCCATTCCCGGCGTGCTCATTCTCGAGCTGTCCATTCCCGGACTAAATCTCCATTCTCGGAGTGCCATTCCTAGCGTGCCATTCTCGGCGTTCTCATTCTCGAGCTGTCCATTCCCGGACTAAATCTCCATTCTCGGAGTGCCATTCCCGGCAGAAACTGAAACTGATGTAATATGGGCTTCGCCCTCAGAATACCATACCCGGCAATACTGATCTGATGTAATGTGGGCCTCGCCCCCTGAATACCGTACCCGGCAGAAACTGATCTGAACTGATGTGTCTCCATACTCGGAGTGCCGTATCCACCAAAGACTAATAGGGATACAAATGATTTATTTCAACATACTTTATTGCTCTCGTTGAGACAATCTCAATAGCTAAACATATTTTCTTCCTCAACGAATGCTTCGTGTCAAAGCCAGAGAACCTTCAAAGTACTCGATATACTCAACTCCGATTTGTCTGAATAAGTAATCTGAACTAGACTCCTAGTGTGTGTGTGCTAAGGCTCTTTCGCAGCTTGTTCCTTAAATAGGCTAACTCGGTGATTTTGCTTCGGAGAATCAGACCAGTGGGTCTAATCAACCTGGATGTCTTAATCACAGTTTGTGATTACTTCTGCATACTCAACATGATATGGTTTTCGTTTCTTTTCTTTTGTCCTTTTTTTTTCTTTTCTTTTTTTTTTCTTTTTCTGACTCACCTACCCTTTAAGGTAACATTTCTCCTCATGGTGGTCCTCATACTCGCCCATGGGTAGCTTCACGCTTATCGGTTATAGGTGGTCTTTCTTCTTCTTTTTTTTTTCTTTTTTTTCAGAGACTTTTTTTATTTCCAACCATATCATATATCATAGCATCAGTAAACAAGTGTGGACACTCAGGCAAACGGTCATTCACCGATTCATCATCTCTTCAACTAGTCACCTCGCTAACCACTCAGGCTTCTACTGCTAGGATCC
This sequence comes from Zanthoxylum bungeanum, assembly GCA_019454045.1. Lineage (NCBI taxonomy): Eukaryota > Viridiplantae > Streptophyta > Magnoliopsida > Sapindales > Rutaceae > Zanthoxylum > Zanthoxylum bungeanum. Next base: position 60,265 of record SKCR01036269.1, read on the forward strand.
CACAATCAAGTGCTCTTGAGTCTAGTTGAGATCAATCTATTCAGAATACCGGCAGAGAGCATTGTCTCGCACTTATCGTTTCTAGGGTTTCTCCCTACAGCAAACAATGTCATCACCGGACATATGTCTAACTATCAAAGACTTCTCTCACTCATTTTTTCATCATTTTTTTTTAAGAATTCTTCCTCTCTGCTGCTGACAATGTAGGCCTCGCCCCCAAAATTCATACCCGAAACTCAAACTCAAATGGGCCTCAACCCTCAAATTCCTTCTCGGTTCTGATATCAACATAGGCCTCGACCCAAGGATTACTACCCGAACCTAATACAATGCTTTCAAGATTTCTGACTGGCTTACCCTCGTTGCTTTCTTCTTCCTTCTTCTAAACCTGTGAATATTAAACAAAACACAGAATACAAGATGCAAATTTGTTACGTGTATGCATGAATGAACTTCCTATCCCGTTGGGTTAGGTCTTCTACCGGTTCTTCAGGCAAAATACAGCTTCAATCTGTCCACATTGATCGGCTCGGTGAATTCATTCCCTTCCATGTCTGACAATCTTACTGCTCTGTTCCCCATTACCTTCTGTACTATGTAGGGTCCCTCCCAGTTGGGTCTGAACTTCCCTCTTGGATCTGTTGTCGACGGCCTCGACTGCTTAAGTACCAAGTCACCTTTCTTGATCTTAGTAGGACGTACCTTCTTATTGAATGCCCGAGCCAACCTCTTCTGATATATCTGCATGTGATGCAGTGACTTCATTCTCTTTTCATCCAACAATGCTAACTGTTCAAACCTCTGTAGGGCCCATTCTTGTTCAGGCAATTCTGCTTCTGCTAGTACCCGCATGGATTGAATCTCAACTTCCACTGGCAGTACTGCTTCCATCCCATAAACCAAGGAATAAGGTGTGGCCCTTATTTCAGTTCTCACGGAAGTTCTGTATCCCCACAAAGCATACGGTAGTTTGTCTGCCCAATCCTTGCAATTTTCTGTCATCTTGGCCAATATTGTCTTGATTGTCTTGTTGGCTGCTTCAACTGCTCCGTTAGCCTGCGGCCTATATGGTGAGGACTTGTGATGACCTATCCCATATTTCTGCAGCATCGCCTTGGTTTCTTTCTGAAACTGGACTCCGTTATCTGTAACCACATGGTGCGGCATACCATACCGACATATAAGATTCCGAGCTATGAATTTTGCCATCTGCTTCGCTGTCACATTACGGAACGACTCTGCTTCCACCCATTTCAAGAAATAGTCAACCGCTACTATTATAAATCGATGCCCATTCGATGCATTTGGCCGAATTTCCCCGATCATGTCAATCCCCCAGGCTAAAAAGGGCCACGGCTCTAACAGCCCATGCAACTCTGTGTGAGGCAAATGATTCAAATTACCATGTACCTGACAATCATGACAGTGCTTCACCATCCTTGCACAGTCTGTCTCCATAGTTGACCAATAAAAACCCTGTCTCACTATTTTGCGTGACAGATTCAGCCCGTTCATGTGTGGACCACATACTCCGGCATGTACTTCTTCCATTACATGTTGAGCCTCTTATTTTACAGCTCCCCTTTCAGAATCACATACTGAGAAGCTAATTTCTGAATGGCCAATCTATCTTTTCTGCTTGCCTCTCCTGGGAATTCCCCCCGTTCCAGATACCTCTGAATGTCATGATACCAAGGCTTGCCATCATCGACCTCCACCTCCATTACCTTTTCTGTCTCATACACCGGTTTGCTTGCCGTAGTCAACACAAGTGGTCTCATCACCAGTTTCTCCGGATTTTCCCAAGTTGCTGCAAGTGTGGCCAATGCATCTGCCATCTGATTCTCTTCTCGTGATAGGTGCTGAAACTTACAATTAGGGAGGGTTCGTGCCAGATTCCTGAGATGAAATAAATAAGGCTTCAGCCGCTCTTCCTTCATCTCCCATTCTCCTTGCATCTGCCGGATCACCAACATTGAATCTCCAAAAACTTCCACACTTTCAGCTTTCAAGGCTATCAGTGCAGTCAACCCAAAAGCGCATGCTTCGTACTCAGCCATGTTGTTGGTCACTCCGAATGTCAACCTCTTGGCCATAGGTAGAGTTTCTCCTTCAGGGGTTACTATCACAATCCCAATTCCGGCTCCTTTACAGTTCACTGCTCCATAAAAATACATCTTCCATCCCTGAATTGCTATTGCTTGGATCTCCTCATCTGGGAATTCAAACTTGTATTGATCCCCTTCGACAGGTTGTAATGCCAAGAATTCTGCCACGACTCGCCCTTTGATGACTTTGGAGGTGAGGTATTCGATGTCAAACTCTGTCAACAGTACTAACCATCTACCAAGTTTCCCAACCAATGAAGGTACTGAATGCAGATATTTCAAAGGATTCTCCTTTGCCACCACCTGGATCTTGTAAGACTGAAAATAGTGTCGCAGTTTTCTGGAAGCCCACACCACAGCTAAACAGATCTTCTCCACTTCCTGATAATGTGCTTCGTATGGAAGCAACTTCTTACTCAAGTAGTAAACTGCATGCTCCACCCCAGTCTCATCTGCATGTACCACCATCGCCCCCAGTGTTTCGGGTTCAATGGCCAGATAGAGTACCAAAGGTCTACCTTGTCTTGGAGGTCTTAATACAGGAGGTTCACCAAATATTCTCTGAATTATCAAAGGCTGCTTGACACTGCTCATTCCACTTCACTGGCTGGTCTTTTCTCAACAGCTTGAAGATAGGCTCACATACCGATGTCAATTTAGCAATGAACCTGCTGATGTACTGGATTTTTCCCAGGAAGGCTCTGACTTCTTTCTCTGTCTTCGGTGCTGGCATCTCAGTAATTGCCTTGATTTTTTCGGGATCCACTTCTATTCCTCCCCTTCCAACTGTATGGCCAAGTAGCTTCCCTGATGTTACCCCGAATACACACTTCTTGGGATTCAATCGCAGATTATACTTATCAACTCTCTGAAGGAACTTTTCCAGTGCTTCAATGTGCCCGACTCTTGTTTCTGATTTCACCATCATGTCATCCACATATACTTCAATCTCCTTGTGCATCAAATCATGGAACAATGTGGTGGCCATTCGCTGGTATGTGGCTCCAGCGTTCTTAAGCCCAAATGGCATTACTCTGTAACAGTAGGTCCCCCACTCAGTGACAAAGGCAGTCTTATGCTTATCTTCTTCTGCCATGAGGACCTGATTGTATCCTGAGAACCCATCTGCAAATGAATACATAGCAGATAACTATGCGCTATCAACCAGTACATCTATATGCGGCAGAGGGAAGTCATCCTTCGGGCAAGCCTTATTAAGGTCCCTGTAGTCAACACACATTCTGACTTTCCCATCTTTCTTTGGCACCGGTACAATATTTGCCAACCATTCTGGATACTTTACTACTTCCAGAAACCCCACGTCTATCTGTTTCTTGACTTCTTCTCTAACTTTCTCAGCCCATTCTGGTCTCATCCGTCGGAGTTTCTGCTTTACTGGTCTCATATTCGGATAAGTTGGAATTGCATGTTGAGCGATGCTTCTGTCTACCCCAGGCATGTCCTCATATGACCAAGCAAATACTTTGGCATACTTGACCAATATCTCTTCCATCTTCTCCCTTTCTTCGGGGATAACCTCACTTGCAATCAAGATTTCCTTGGGACTCTCAAGTGTGCCAAGGTTAAATGGAGTAGTTCGGGCTGAACTGATATCAAATATGCTTGATTCATGCAGAGTAAACGAAAATGGCCCAGGCAAGTAAGCAAAAGAAATGTCTTTATTACTGGATAAAGCAGAAGTACATTCAAACAAATCAGGAAGGTAAATGTCTTCGTCGCCTACAGACATCTCCTCCTCTGCAGCTGGATTTTTCTCAGGCTTCTGGTCCTCTCCAATAGTTAAGCCTTCCAACAACATCAATTCTTCCTCCCAATCTTCTTCTTCTTTCTTTGCGACCTCCTCTATCATCAGCTTTTTCCCCAATACGTCCTGGAAAATTTCAAACCCAGACACCATAACTCCGTTAACTTCTACTGGTTCAGGCTCCCCTTGATACCCTGAAGCCTTCACAAAGTAGTCCATCAATTTCAAGCCCTTCTTCTTACTCTTCGGCTTTTCTTCATCTGACTTATATCCCAAACCCCTTCGAGTGGTATGTCCTTGGAAATCTGGCAATTTTGATCTTTCTCCCGGCTCGTACTTCATTTTCTCCATAATCTTAGCCACCCTAGGATCCACCCATTCCTCGAAGGTTGCTGATACTTGGGTCGACACTTGGAACCTCGTAAAAGGTTGTATTTCCAATGCGGCCACATCATTATCCATTTCTGCCCGAATAGTGATGATTTCCCCTCCGTATGGGAACTTGATCATTTGATGAAGGGTGGAGGGCACGCCCCCAAGCTTATGAAACCACGGCCTCCCCAATAACAGAGCGAAGGTGGTCGGGATGTCTAGGACAATGAACTCCACTTCATCTTCGACTTGGCCCACTTTGAACGTAGCCACAAATGTGCCATCAACTCATCGCTTGCTATCATCATAGGCTTTAATAGTTACATCTGAGGGATTCAGATCTGTGGGCTTAAGACCCAACCTCGCCAAAATTTTTAACGGGCACACATTGATGGACGAACCATCATCCACCATCACACAAGATGTCCGCTTGCCCTTTACCTCGGCTCGAATAAAGAGAGGTCTATTATGATTTCTCCCTTCTGCCGGGAGTTCTTCGTCAGAGAAGGTTATTTGTAGAGCCTCCTTCTGCACCGATCCCACAAACATAGCCGGATTAGCATCTTCCGGTACTACTATTTTGCTCAGAGCTTCCACCATTGCCCGCCTGTGTTCTCCAGATGTACACAAAAATTCCCAAATAGTAACTTGGGCCCGAGTCTTCTTTAATTGCCGTAGCACCGTATCCCCTTCAGTATTCTCAGTATTCTCGGTCACTTCCCGGCTTTCTTCCAGGACTTCCTTCCCCTTTTTCAGTAGCGTCATTGTAAAAACGCCCGCTCCGGGTCATGCCTTTTACTTCCTCCTCGTCACTGCTCGAGAAATCTTCCCAGAAAACTTTCTTCTGCTCTACCTCATCTTCACTGTTACTGTCCCAGATACCCAGGCAAAAGGCTTGATGGTCAAAGGTTTTGAGGACAAGATCTTCTGGCAGGCCGGAATTAATCATGTAAGTAGGTGGGGGAACAGAGTGATAATTGGGTAAAGGGTTGCGGTTAGTGTTTGGTTGCTCTTTTTCTGGGTCGGGGATTTTGCGGGAGTCAATTAAGTCTTGAATTTCATGACGGAGGCGGGTACAACTATCAGTGTCGTGACCGTGTTGTTGGTGAAAATGACAATAACGGCTCATGTTTAGATGTGGTGGGAGAGGATTCGGGAGTGGTCTAGGTTCCAAGGGTTTTAAGAGCCCCTGCTTTATCAACTTCTCAAACACTTTGGACAAGGGCCTGCCCAAATTGGAGAAACGCCGGTTCTTAATAGCAGCGACCTCGGCAGTAACGGGTTTGGTTCCAGAGGGTCCCCCGACAGCTCTCTTGTTCAAATTATAGAATTTCCGGTTCTCAGCTTCTTCTTCTTCGATATCCATGACAGTTTCTCTCAACTGTCGAAAATCCATGATCATGGAAGCCATTCTCCTCAACTTCCCATAAATAGAGGGCCTGGTGCCTTTGATGATCATTTTTATTTGGTCCTTCTCTGAGGGCCGAGTCTGCATCTTCAGTAACTGACTCCTCAATCTGTCTACATATTCTTTGAAGTTTTCATCTGGTTTCTGCTTGATGTTCTCCAGGTCTCGGAGGGGCAGGTCGATTTCCAAGTCAGTAACATATTATTTGAGGAAGGCATCAGCCAGCTCCCTCCAGTCTTCTTTTATCTTCTTCTCAAGGCTATGATACCACACCACGGGAGCCCCCTCAAGTGACATCCCGAACATCTTCTGGGCCTGGCGCTATGATAGGCCGACTGAACTCATAATTGAAACATATTGACGGAGATGGACCCGTGGATCCCCATTTCCATTGAACTTAGCAAGATCAGACATTTTGAAGTTAGCCGGCAACTGTTCTTCGAAAGTCATCGAGTCATATTCAAGTAAATCTTCATCTTTACCCTTCATTTTGCGGGTAACTGTTTCCACCTGTTCCCGAAGCTTTCGCAGTTCTGCCTGAGACCCAGCTATTTTTCCAGCGGCATATTCTACCATATCATCATCGAACGTAGGGGCATCATCATTAACCCTGTTCTGAGGCTCTTCACGCTTCTCATTCCTAGAACTCTCCCCAACACGGGGTACATCCACATTAGATAAAGCAGCAGTCAGATTCTGGAGCTGTTCAGCCATTTTGGCAATGTTGGCTTCCATTTGATCCATTCGGGACCCTTCATTGACAGATTCACTCATGCTTACTGCTGGTCTTTTGGTGAGCCTGCCTTCTTCCCTAACCCAATGGGAATCTATGATGGCTTTTGTAACACAAGGGTTAGCATGATGCATGTATGCATGATATGCGTGAGATGAGTATTAATGTATGAAATAAATAAGCTCATGAAAGAATTTACACTAATTGGCCCATTATCATTTTAAAGTATTCAATCACACTATTGCACAGTGCAAACTTGTCCTAGTTGAAAAGGCCCAACAGGTTTACACTTTGCGATAATATAACTGAATAACTTCAAATGATAAGAGGCCCAAACACAGAATAGCCCATTAGCATTTTAGAAGATTTTGGCCTAATTGTCAAAAGACATGAACTTGTCCATGTTTAAATGGCCCAACAAGTTCACATTTATTGACAATCAGTCCAACTGAATCCAAATGATAGTGGTCCAAAACACAAGCAATACTAAATATTTAAAGGGCCATAAAACTAAGGTTCATGTGTAGGTTTAGGAATGTAAACAAAGGCCCTTATTGACAAAGGATTACTCACAACTAGGACTCCCCATTCAAGGGTTCAAACGACCAAGTGAGTGCACCTCATGGTATATGCCAACAAGTTAAGGTATGTGACTAACTGTCAAATAGACTTCCCGTTGTAGATTCCACAGAGGGAGGGTGGAGCGAGGCTCACTTAAGTACCCAAGCCCCTTAGGCTCTTATCGCTTGGTGACAGGAATAAACAACGAGTCCCCAAATTAGTCTATCACATGAGATGATTATCTAGATGTCTTCACAGCTTTTCCTTATAAAAAGGTAGTGAATGAAGGAAGACACCAACCATCCCCTAGGAAAATGATTATCTAGGTGCATTCACAGTTTTTCCTTATAAAAAGGTAGTGAATGAAGGAAGACACCAAACCATCACCTAGCCCTAACAATGCCTTTAATTAAACTCCTTAAACCCACAGTAGTCATGGTTAATTAAAACACAAATCCAAACATTACAAGACATTATTTCGGGGTCGATTCTCTATCCCAGTGGAGTCGCCAGACTGTAGGACACAGGAGCTGGGCGACGCATGCTGTTCTAGACTCAGGGCCTAGTTGGGAGTACGGAGTAGCCCACGGGGGACTAAACCGGAGAATAATGGAGTCGCCACCCGGTGTGAACCGGGAAAATGATTTAAGGCCGCACTCACCCCTCGCAATGGAAGACCTCAAACCGTTGGGCTCGGAATGGTCCCTTACTTATGTCGTTTGTAATGAATGGATTTGTGCAATATTAACCAAGTCTACTCAACATACATGTTGGTCAAAGTAGTCTAAATTCTAGGTTTGCATGCTTCAACAGTAAACTTTCATAACAGCAAACACATGATATCACACATCAAACATGTTAAATAACTAATGATCTAAACATAAAATAACTTAAATTCCTAATACGAAAGGTAAATAACTAAGTCATGCTAAAAATAAAACAACATTCTAACAGCCTAATCATGCTCAAATACAAGTTTGGATGAAATAAAATATATGTATCCTTCAAGTGGTACGGGGCATTGTATCCCGAGTGCAAACCATAATACCGTCCATTCGGATTCGGCTATGGAATTTATGTCCGGGTTTCCATCCAATATACCACAAGAAAGAATATATATTCCATTCACCCGAAATCACATCACACACTAATTCATAATTCTCATGCGAAGAAAAGTAAATTACATGCTTTTCTAAGTTACTAATTTACATAACTTAAATTAAATAACATGCTAAACCAATTATTCATGCTAAGCACATTTCCTAAGTCATTATTTTATGTGAACAAATTCCAAACAACATGCTAAACTAATTATCCATGCTAGATATCACAAAACACATCTCCTAAATCATTATTTCATGTGAATAAATTTAATAATATAAACCCTCAGGTCTAACCTTTTGTGTCGTTCTTCGGAGGTGCGTTATACGGCCGTCGGAAGGGCTAAGTCACCACGATTTCACCGGTTCACTGGTTCGACATTTTGCTCACTGTTTCGCTGTTTCGTCCGCTGTTTCCACTTCGTTTCGCTGCAATTTAAATCTCCACACTTTGCTCACTGGTTTGCAATGAATTATGGGCTGTTTTGGTGAATTTTGAGGGGTATTGGACTGCCGTTTGTTCGGTTTCTCGAAGACTTTCAAGTGCAGTTTTTTATTCACTGTTTCGGTGAATTTGGGGACTGTTTTGAGTGTGTTTGAGCTGCTGTTTTGGTGAATTTTAGAGGGTGTTTAGGGCAGCTTATTCACTGGTTTGGGGGCTAAAATTAGGGTGATTTGGGTGCTATTTCCAGGGGCAAAATGGCATGAACTGCAGGCCTAATTAGGGGTTGTTTTGTGTGTTTCTTGGGGCTGAAATGGGAGTGCAGTGGCGTGAATCTTAGGGGCTTGTGAAGGAAGCTTTGTGGGTGACTTCTAGGGCTGTGAAGTGGGGCTGTATGGGCGTGTAGATGTGATAACTAGGGGCTGAATGGATGCTTGAACTGATTGGAGGCAGTGAAGGAAGGGCTTGGGCGTGAATGTGTGGAGAGGATAGAGGGCTGTTTTGATCTTCTAAAATGCTTAATCTTTTCTTGATGTGTATTAGGTGTTCCAAGGTAGAAAAATGAGGGTTTAAATAGGCAAATGGAGGGCATTAATGAGATTGGCAAGTGATAATGAAAGGTAATCAATTTGATGACAAGTTTTGTTTGGAAATGGAAGGAAGGTAATGTATAATTGTGATCCTTTGTTGAAAATTCAATAAAGGTTGAAAGGAAATGAAATGAAATGACAAGTTTTGTTTGGAAATGGAAGGAAGGTAATGTATAATTGTGATCCTTTGTTGAAAATTCAAAAAAAGGTGATGGAAAATGAAGAAAATGAGAGGGGATGGTGATGGGCGTGGGGTGTGATGGCTAAATGATGTGGGGTTGATCTAATAATGCCTTGGAAATTAGGTGTCAAGGTAAAAGGTGAGATCAAAGGTGTAAAGTAAATTGGTGGAAGGATAAATCATGTTTGAATAATGCAAGGAGGGTGAATTTTGGTGTCATGGTCGTGGGCCCCATGGGTGGTGGGCTTGGTGTTTGATCTATTTTGGTTTCATGGGCTTTGGATGTGGGTTTAGGTGTTTAGATGGGCTTAGAGTGGTTTGCGGGAATTTAGGGCCAAAGATGTACCTCGAAACGAAGATTCAACATGCGAACTCCGAGCGAACTTAATGAATCAAAACCAAATATGCCAACTCTTGACTTCTCCTTTCCGTCGACCATTTTCAACGACTTCCACGACTTAAAAGTAACACTTCTTTCAAGACTCCTCATCGGGTTTGGTATGCAAAAAAATGCAATGCCTACATTGGGTATGTGAGTTGTAGAGACTACACCCTAAGGATTGATATTAGTATGTATATGTAGTTGGAACATAAGTAAGAAAGAGAACATAAGTGGGAAGAAAGAAAGCCTATAAATGAATAAATAAGAGCTAGTAAGTATGTGTGCAATGCATAACTATAATGAGCATGTGAGTATGAACATGGTTATGTGCGCAAGTGTTTAATTAAACAAGTAAATATGTGTTGTATGTATTAACATAAGAACGTTATGCATGGGTAAGTATGAATTAGTAAGTATGTAAATTGGCGTGATTAAGTATGTATGTGTGTATAAGAATAGTATGAATGCAAGAGTTCAAGTTCATACGAGATTGAGCATGTTGATTTAGATGTATGATAGCATAAGAAATGTATATGCATATCTATATGTTATGGTTTTCGGAAGTTAAGTTAAAGCTAAGAATGTTTTTAAGTTTCAAAATGTTACAAAGAATAGTTTCAAATGTTTTTGAAAGAGATGTATTTCAGAAGATGCTTCTTACAATTTTAAGATTTGATTTAAGTTTTTTTAAAAATTTTATCCGCAGTTTTATGTTTTTCGGGCATGAGTTAAAAGTCCACCCTAGTATGTAACTTGAGATACAGTGGAATTGACGGATTCAGACGTAGACATGTGGAGGACTGAGGGGACGCTCTCAGATCCTCAACCAATACTATGGTTGACAGATCCTCGAAATCATGGTATGGTGGCTAGACTGCCAGTTGAGCTGTTGTCCTGGGTGTAGAGCTCTACGTTGCCAGTTGAGCTGTTGTCCTAGACGGCTGGACGTATGGCACCACCAGCCTCAGAGATGCCGTAGTTAAGCTATTGTCCTGGGCATCGAGTACCATCAGCTTTCAGAGATGTCGCAGTTGAGCTGTTGTCTTGGGCATCGAGTATCATCAATTTTCAGTTTTCAGATTTTCAGTACACAGTTTTCAAATCATCAGTATATAGTTTTCAAAAGTCAGAATTTTAGTAAACATTTTTCAGAAAAAAGATTTTAGAGACAGTTTCCAGAAACTATAGATTTAAAGGATGTTTTTAGCAAGTCTAGTTTTATAAAGAGAATTTCATAAAGAGTTTCAGAAAACAGTATTCCAGAAAAGGTTTTCAAGAAGTATTTTTTAAATTATATTACATGTTAAAGTTGAAAATAGTTCACAAGTTATGCATATAAATCATATATTCTAGTTATCATTTGAAAGCATATAGTTGGCATTAATACATGTGACATGTCTACATCTATATGCTTATATGGTTAACTTTGTGTATAACATGTTCATATAGAAGTAACATTTTGTAAAGTACGAGTGCATAGTAGCATGATCTTATTTAAATGTATATGTATCAATGATGAATGTATGAGTTGTATGTTTACTTAGAAAGAATATATAGCACGAATGCTAGATGATGATGAAATGGTAACGTTTGCATGTATACATGGATTAAATTATTGACATGAATAATATTTTAGTTGTCCGATTTGATGATATCTCAAGATAGTGTAAGAGAGAAAGTTATAGTAATACCTGAAACAGACTTGTAAAAAGTACAGAAAGTAAGTAGGAATCAGCGTAGCACATCAAAAGCGTGATGAGTCTTAATGTGATTGTGACATAGGAATTTAATATATATATATATATATATATATATATATATATATATATATATAATAATAATAATAATGTAAATAGCAAACAGAAGTTAGCAGGTGGTGATCAGTTAAAGGTACAGTAACAAAGTGACATGTTTGTGAAATGATTAAGAAATAGATAATTAATTCGGATTTTATAAATATTTGCATGGTTACTTACTGAGTCTTATGACTCACACCACAACAGTTTGTTAGTTTTGCAGGTCAGTAGCAGTCATACTGAGCTACATGAATTCAGTGAAGACTTTGAAGACAGTGGATCGCCCCAATTGCAATCAAGAGAGCATTTGAGTCCTGGGTCGAGTTATGGGTCTTCACGACCCTTGTATTTGTATTTGCATTTGTATCTCATATGTAAGAGTTAAGTAATAGCGCAGTTTTATTTTGAGTTCTGGTCGAAGGCCAAGTATTTACATTTTGTTCATTGAGTTCAGGCCTGAGGCCTAGATGATGATTGCATATAAGTTGAGTTTGCTTAAGCAGGTTGTCTCATGGTGCTGGCTATAAGCCAGGTTGCATGATGTTCTGCATACATCATGCCGAAATTTCGTTAGAATCAGTGGCTTATGGAGATGGGTTTTCCTGTCTCCTGCCGGTAACATCCTGGCCTAGGCGGGATGTTACAAAGTTGGTATCAGAGCATGGTTTAAGAATCATTCAGTAGCATGATCTAGAAGTTAGTGACTGCAATTGTGGGGATCCAGCTGTCCGAGATTGTCTTCAGTTTTGTAAAGACTACGTATGTCTTTGTATGTATCTTCTATGATTGTTTGATATGGTATGATTTTATTGTTCTGTGTTTTACTTGCTTGAATATGAGTCCATGGGTGACTCAATTGATGTGTATAGATTAGCTATCTCCTTATGGGAGGAGATGAAATTAAGTAAGTACTTTTGTGGCCTTTTTAGATCAGAAAACTCGCATAAATTAGATAGTATTAGTATATGGCCTTTATGAGGCCAGATGACTCGAGATAAGAACCAGAACAGTACAGCTAGAGATAATAACCAGATCAGTATTGTAACATCCCGCCTTAGCAGTGATATTACCGGCAGGAGACAGACTAAACTCATCTCTATAAGCCTCTGACTCTAGAAAAATTTCGGCATGATGTATTCGTAACATCATGCAGCATGGCCTATAGCCAGCATTCATAAACAACATGAAAATAAAATCTCGGCCTCAGGCCGGTATCTCAACATTAATGTAATCTAAGGGCCCATCTAGTATGTAATGCATACATATAAACACAATATAACCAGGGCTCCGTGCCCGAAAATACGCATATACAAAAGACTTTTAGATAACTCATGCTCGGCATCTTACAACCTATAAAAATTATGACTTATACAATTTGACTCTTATCCCCAAGACCTGGTGACTGGCTGACTGCAACGCTGCTATCCGGCTGCTCTGCAACTCTGAAATCTATAGCTGACCGTTCAGGTCGCCAACCTGCAAAACTCAAACACTGTGTGGTGCGAGTCATAAGACTCAGTAAGTAATTATGCTCATTTCTTGAGTGTCAAACACATGCAAAGTCTGAATCCAGTTTCTGTATTTACTTGGGCTGTCTATTTAACCATGCAAATATATATATTAAGTCTTAATTAATTATCTAGCCACTAACCATTTAGCAAACACAATCTTTATTACGATCTTTATTATCTTCACATACATACTTTAAATCATGATTCTTGTTTACACTTTCAAACATTCATAACATACATCAAGATTTTATATTACCAATTGTCATATCAAAACCCATCATGCTTCCGCTACGCTACTCTAATTTCTCTTTATCTTTTGTACACTCAAAGCTAATCTGGATGAGATATTTATAATAACTATCTTTCTTTTATTTTCTTGAAATATCATCAAATCGGTTATATTAAAACATTATTTCTGTCAAACATTTAATCCACTACCACCAGCCATGTATACATGCATATATTATTAAATCATCATGTTATAACATCTTTACAATATGTTCTTTCAAAGTGAGCATACAACTCATACAGTCATCAATAATAAATATGCATTTAACTAAAATCGTGCTATTATGCGCTAGTATTTAACACAATGTTACTTTTATATGAATATGCCTCACACAGATATTAACCATATATACATATTAATGCAATCATGCCATTATACATTTATGCCGAACTATATGCATAATAGTAATTTATACTCTACTCTCGCATGTCATACTTTTAGAAAAATACTTTTAGGAAATCTTTTCTGAAAAACTGTTTTCTGAAAACTGCTTTCTGAAACTCTTTATAAAACCTGTCTTTCTGAAATACTGTTTTCTAAAAACTGTTTTCTGAAAACTGTTCATCTGAAATCTGTTTCTGAAAACTGAAGTATATCTGAAATCTGTATCTCTGAAAACTAAAATCTGTATATGAAAACTGAAAACTGATCTCCACCCGAAGGCGCATCTCCGCCAGTAGGCGCATCTCCGCCCAGGAATATACCATCTGAGCGCTGAGGATCTAGAGGCGTCCCCCCAGTCCTCCACATGTGCACATGTATATAAATCCGTCAATTCCAACAATGTACAACTGAGAAGGGTCAAATCACAAATCCGAATCTATATGATATCCGTCAATTCCATCTGTGTCTCAAGTTACGTACTGGGGTGACATTTAACCTCATGCCTCGAAAATATAAAACCATGTTTCGTATCTTAAAACTGAAATCATTTTTTTTTTTTTTAACTTTTGAAAAGAAAATATCTTTTCTTCCATTTATTTTGAAACTTTTTCATCTATGATCATGCATCCATTCATAGATATCTCATACACATATGCATTTTCCACAACATATGCTCGTGTACATGTTCAAACAATATCATTACTCTTACTTCCATTTTTTTTTCTCATACTTCCCCATTTGCTAATGTTCTCATGCATTCAAGCTCTATTCATACGCATACACATGTATTCAAACATACATATTCATATCATTATGCATCTTCTCATACCTCTCATAATTCCAAGTATCTATACATGTTATTTACATATCGTTCAGCTTCACATACCCACACGCAGTCACACAAACATACTTAACTCAAATAGTGTAAACATAATCATATCACATTTCACATATCAATATTCTCACTATACATTACCACACACTTTAAAAATGATTTTAAAATCACAACTCATACCGGTATCTTGTGATTGAAAAATAAATAAATATACCTAATTTACATACAAGAGCATATAAGTAAGACATGATCTTAAAACATATATTAATGACATGTGATCTAAAAGAATGAAGGGATAGTTAGAACAAAGAAATATTTAATGAACTTATAAGAATATGAACCAGAATTTTCCAGGTTTTTGGGTCAGACTTGGGAATTCTTCTGGGAGCAATTGGTAAGGAATTTGGACTTGAAATTTTTATGGATAAATCCCCTATGAGTACCATACCCCAAATTTTACGGATCCTGATTTCGATTCCCGGAACTCCGTAAACAAACTGATTTCTACCAGCTGTTCAGCAGGGACAGAATCAGATCAGTCCCTGCTGATCACTCCACTTCGAAACTCCGCCAAAACTTCTTATTAAGTCCAATAGTTCTGAATTTTTTATATGTCGGACCCCATGTGTCTAGTATTTTGGCGCTGACGGTTCATCGTTTGGACACCCGAAACTCATTTTAAAAAATCAAAAACCGAGCCTAGGTCATCAGGTCACAGGTGCAGACTTTACTGCCGATCAGTTGACTTGGAGATTTTTCTACATTAGCGTCTTAAGTCCAAAATTATGATTTTTGGATATGTTACTCGCAATTGTGTCTATTTTACTCAGAACTTCACGCCTTGTCAATTGGAGATCTAAAACTCAAGTTATAAATTCACAAATGTGACCTGTCCAGAATGCTAGTGTCTATTACTCAGCTGTATTATAATTAAAATTCAAAATTCCTGTCTTATACCATACTCAAACTAAATGCATATCATTTCTAAAACTTAGACCTGTGGACATTAACTCAGTAATTCTATGTCCATGATTTGAACATACATGTATACCTTTATTGCAATTTCATCCTATACTTGAATACATTCAACAATCATGTAAATCTAACACTTCAACCATTCTCTACTGCTACTGCCAATATCATTATCACACTTATATACTTATCTCGATTTCAAATAATTAATCACTATTGAAACTTCACAACACAGAAACACTCTGTTCCCTAAATAAATACACATCATTACGCATATTTTAACTAAGATAAATTCTTTTAGTTGTAGCCATTCATACTAACTAACTAGCTTTCATGTATCTTCTGTACATATTAACCTGCTATATCTTCTGCTTCTTCCATAATCACATCTGCCGTATATACATACTTCAGTTTTTTTTTATTCTACTTTCAGACTCCCAACCACATATATAATACTCAACAATTTATCCATATTATTATCAAAACAAATTCTCAAATTCCCAAGTTATCTAGGGTTACAGCCGAAAACCCCCAATTCTACATTTCTTTAATCATGTCAATTCCTCTCAATTTCAAGGTTAAAATCAATGTTAGATTACTCTGCTATACTTATCTTCATCATTCTTACTTCAATTTTTCAAATTTGTTCATCAAATTAAAATAAACCCATAAACATCCAAACTCATGGAATTCATCACAGAGAGTACTTACCTGTTTCTCACGTATCTAATACCCTAAAGGAGCTACCGCGACTGAATTTGAAGCTTTAAAATGCTGAATCTATCATCTTCTTCCTCCAGCCCTCTCTCCCTACTCTCGGTTCTTCTATCTTCTCTCTCTCTCTCTGCTTCTTTTCTTCGTTTTCGGCCTTCTATCTATTCTTTTCCTTTGTTTTTTTTTTTCAACCTCCACTGTGTGTGCTGTGTATTAGCTAATTAAAAAAAATGTGTGTCACGTGTCACATGTGAGAGTGTAGAAATATCTAGGGTTTGTTTTTATAATTTTATTAATTGTGTGATAATTATCAACTTGGTCCCTCTAATTTAATTCAATATCATTCTATAACTAATCTCTTATAAGAGTTCCCATTTAACAAGAATTTACCTCGCGTTTGGATGCGGCCTCACGCGCGAAAAATAAATTTCACGCTAACATACTAAAATAAATACGGGATGTTACAAGTATAGTCAGAGATGAGAACCAGACTAGTATAGTCAGTTTAAAGCAGTAGATTAGCTATTCAGGATCCTAGCTTATAGATAGTGATTAGTTTGTAGTTGGGATAGAGAAGTTATATCAGTGGAGTTGAGTAAGATAGTTTCCGCACATTCGACCAGGTTCGAATCAGCAGTTATAGGGATGGGGAAATTTCGAGGATGAAATTTTTATAAGGAGAGGTGAATGTAACATCCATGATTTTCGTGATAATTCTGGAAAAGTTCCCGGATCAAAATTGTGGTCCCGGAACAGAGCGACATTAGCGGATAAGTGTTTAAGTGATGGAATATGAGTTGGAATAATATATTACGAATATTCGTCACGTTGGAAAACTCGTGGGACCAAAAGTCAGTTAAGCGAGTTTTGTAAAACGAGTAAAGTTTGCGGTTTCGATTACGAAAATTGCAAACGAACTCCGATTGAGTTGATTCTTGAACCATCGGACTCATTTTTCCGAGAAGAACAACTTTCGTGTTGAATACTTTTCGTAAATTGCGTCAGAAAGGCTTCAAAAATACGAAATTCTAGAAAGTTCCATGATAGGGGCCTAAATGAAATTTTCCGGGGTAAGTTTGTAATTTTCAGAAACTTAACTATATAAACCACATAGTTTCAGCAAATCACAAAAAGGGCAAAACCCTTATCTTTCCCTTCACCCGACCCCCCACCGTTCTTTTGAGAAGTGGTTCACCGGCGAGCTTCCGCAACAGTGCTGGTGTGATCGTCCGGCGACGACGTGAACGATGGTGGCTAGCATCGACAGCGGAAACGCCGGCAACGGAGGAGAGGAAGAGAGAGAGACGCGCGATCTTGGGTTTCCCGATCCCGGCTCTTCGCTTCGATTGACGACCCGAGCCACCCACCAAATCGAAGCCCTCGACGAGTACTATGAGATGGTGGTGACGGTTTTTCCGATCCGTGCTCGGTGGCACGCAATTTATCAACTCTTAACAAATTAACCTATGCATCTAAAAATATTTCCAACACTTGAGAATAATTCAAAGCATACACAATAATTTTTCAACACTTGCAAAAATACTCCAAGCATACAAAAATTAATACATCTACTATATACTAATTCTTCCAACACTTGAATACTTCATATCCTCACATACATGCTTCCAATTTATCCAACACTTCCACAACAATTTTTCTCAACAATAATCATCAACAAATCAACAATAAATTGAACAATAAAATTTACAAATTAAATTTTACCAACAAGCTTTCAACCCTTGCCAATTTGTTGAATTTTTACCTCCAACCTTTTCCAAATCCTCCAAGCTTTGAACTCCTTCAAAATCCACCAAATTGAGCTTTCTCAAGAACAAGTCTTGGTGATCAAAAGGTGGTTTGATCACTCAAGAATTGCAACCAAGATTTTTCCCAAAATCAACTCTTGAACCCTAGGAAAAATCAAGAACTTCAAGAACACAATTAATTCTTAACATTTAAAGATTAATTTCCATGGCCTTGATTATTTGTAGGGTAATATTTGGTGAGATCTAGGCTTGGATTTAAAAAGCAAAAAAAAAAAAACAAAAAAAAAAACAAAACTTTTCTTTGTTATGTCGGCAGAGGGCAGAGAAGCAAAAAAAGGTTTTAATTCATTTCACTAGTTTACTGGTTTCGACAGTATACTTAAGAAAAAAGGAAAGTGATTTTTGCTTTTTATTCTTTTGATTTTTTTTTAATAAAATTAAGAAAACCAAAACCGAAACAAGCCAATAACATAAACCATGGTATAAGGGAATCTTTTACCTACACCACATGTTTCAAAAAGTTAACTTAACCATAGTTAAAAATTAATCTCACAAACTTTAGTAACTAAGTTACCTTTATGAATCAATTAGTTACTTTAACCAAATAATTCAATTTTGTTTTACCTTAATTACTTTAACTAATTAAAAGCTTTATTGCATAATCTAAGTATTTAATATTATATATTAATTTAACAATTAAATTAATTCACAAAATAATTACTAATAAAATGTAAATCAATTATTCTTTTATTATACAATAAAATTATATCAACTCTTGATATAAAATTAATTAATTCAATTCATCTCATGAATTATCAGATTAAACAATTTAATCCTAAAAAACCCAAAAAAAGACTTTGTCAACATTTGACGAGAGGTCACCCTAGTGCTCAACGAGTAAACTCAATATAATGGAACTCTCTAGGCACACGTTCGGTTGTTACGTATATATATATACATATATTTCTCATATACTTGTATACATATTTCATGAGGGCCTGTCCACCTACAAATCATGACTAAACAACACGACACATCGAACCATACAAGTCGAGGTTAAAACGCTAATGTATAATCCCTTAGTCATTACCGTTTCCAATTGAGTAAGGTAATAGTTATAATGTCAAAACTTTATCTACTCAATATCAATCAACTTTTCAAAACTATATTCCATTAATAAATATTATATGCAGAACTCTTTTCAATGTTATTTATAATGTCAAAGAAATAATTTCTTCGACGAACTTTCGGCCGAAATATTTCCGAATATACTCTAAAAAATATATGGAAACATAATCCAACCATATGGACTGAAAAATCCTCATATTAACACACACAGATCTTCGTGAGCATCAGTCTATACCTAACAGACATCCAGCGGTCAGACCATGAAAGGTCTCTGACATGCATGGTATCAGACATAGAGGATTACTCACAAGATCATTGTGGTGTCTCAAGTCAAAGGACCACAATAACTACTCAACTCGAAAAGACAACTATTGACAGTTTATGGAATATCTATTAGTCATCTTTTATGAATTGTTCAATACTCATTCAACTAATGAATATCTGCATTTCTATATGAACTTCCGCTAAGCTCACAGTCTGTTGAGACAAACCATATGTCCATTACATATATAGACAATGCACTAGTCTTACCAATATAATGACCGACCCATGTCAATATATCTAGACCAAGAATAATTTATATTCGAGAGAATGCGTGATATTTCTCAACACCATTTGCAACTCTTGCAACTATATCACCACATGTTGTAACATCGGGTCTTTACTAAATTTATATAAGGTTTCGATTGTAACTCGAAATCTCTAACTCTTAGATTTACAATATATAAATAAAAGTAAGAGTTTTACCATATAAATAAATAAATAACCATGATAAAATAAATATTATATTGCATAAATATCAAATATTCATACAAAAATTGAATAGTGCTCGATCATAATTTCCAACACTCCCACTTGATCTAGTGCCATTCACGATGGTATCGAATAACCATAGACTCCACGTGTTTCCCAAACAACTTGGGAGTTAAGGCTTTTTTCAGTGGATCCACTACATTTTCTTCAGTTCGTACTTTACAAACTACAACATCGCCTCTAGCCAAAATTTCTCTAATTATGTGATATTTTTGTTCCACATACTTAGATTTTTGATGAGCGTGAGGTTCCTTGGCTTGAGCTATCGCACTATTGTTGTCACAGAATAATGGAATAGGATCTACTATAGATGGGACTACTTCAAGCTCCGCAACAAACTTTTTGATCCAGACAGCTTCCTTTGCGGCGTCTGAAGCAGCAATGTATTCTGCCTCGGTGATGAAATCAACTATCGAACCTTGCTTGGTGCTCTTCCAACTAATGGCACCGCCATTGATAGAAAACACAAACCCAGATGTAGACTTTCGATCATCTGGATCAGATTGAAAATCTGAATCCGTGTAACCTCTCAACTGTAAGTCATTTTCTCCATAAATGAGAAACTTATCCTTTGTACCCTTAAGGTATTTCAGGATATGTTTCACAGCCATCTAATGGTCATAACCCGGATCAGACTGATAACGGCTTGTAACATTTACGGCCATGCTGATATCAGGTCTAGTACATAACATGACATACATTATGCTACCAACAAAGGAAGCATAAGGTTGTCTAAACATTTTAGCCCTTTCATCATATGTCTTAGGACACATTTTTTTAGACAGATGAATACCATGTTTAAAAGGCACATTGACTGTCTTACAGTCAACAAAATTGTAACTTTCTAAGATAAAATCAATGTATTTGCACTGAGAGAGTTCTATCAGCCTCATTGCTCTATCTCTATAAAGCTTTATGCTTAGTATAAAAGAGGCATCTCCCAAATCCTTCATGGAGAAATTCTTACTGAGATAGGCTTTGACAGATTGTAACATACCTATATCATTTCCGATAATAAATATATCATCAACATAAAGCACTAAGAAGACTACCATTCTCCCACTTACCTTTTTATAGACACATGATTCCTCTTCGTTTTTAATGAAACCAGACGATTTGATCACATTGTCAAAACGAAGATTCCAACTACGGGAAGCTTGTTTAAGTCCATAAATAGACCTTTTAAGCTTACATACCAGATTAGGATCTTTGGAGAATGTGAATCCTTCAGGTTGTTCCATATGGATATCTTCCTCAAGATTTCCATTCAGAAAAGCCGTTTTCACATCCATCTGCCAAATTTCATAATTATAGTGTGCGACAATAGCTAATAAAATCCTGATTGACTTAAGCATGGCTATAGGAGAAAAGGTTTCCTTATAATCAATACCTAATTGCTGAGTATATCCTTTTGCTACTAGTCGAGCCTTAAAGGTTTAAACCTTTCCATCGGGCCCCCGTTTCCTCTTGTAAACCCATTTACAACCGATAGGAACAATTTCATCGGGAAGCCGAACCAAGTCCCAGACTTGATTTTCATGCTTTGAGGCAATCTTGGATTTCATACCTTCTAATATTTCTCCGTATCGATGTCTAACATCGCCTCTCTATAGGTTAAATGATCTTTTTCTTCAATTAAGAAAACATTGAGGGCATCGTCAGATGTCTTCCTGTACCTGACATGGGGTCTCGATATCCTTTGTGACCTACGAGGTGGTTGTGTCAAAGGTATCTCATCTTCATGAACTTCTGGTTCTATCGTCGATTCAATGTTACTTTGATTGACTTCATTAAGATCAATCATTCTATGATCTGCACATTCTAACAGAAATTGTGTTTCTAAGAAAGTTGTATTTCGAGCAACGAACACATTTCGGTTCTTGGGATCATAGAACTGATATCTCATGGAATTTTTAGGATATCCAATGAATCGATACTTGTACCCTCTAGGTGCAAGTTTTTCTTGCTGTGCAACTCTTACATTGGCAGGACAACCTCAAATCTTAACATATTTAAGACTCGGTTTCCTTCCAGTCTATAAATCATACAGAGTGGTAGGAACGATTTTTGATGGAACTTTGTTCAGAAGATGAGCGACAGTGTCTAGAGCATGGCCCCACAAGTATATAGGTAGATCAGTAAAACTC
The DNA here is from genome assembly GCA_019454045.1 of Zanthoxylum bungeanum. Lineage (NCBI taxonomy): Eukaryota > Viridiplantae > Streptophyta > Magnoliopsida > Sapindales > Rutaceae > Zanthoxylum > Zanthoxylum bungeanum. Next base: position 82,262 of record SKCR01036269.1, read on the forward strand.
ATCATCGATCGAACCATATCTAATAAAGTTCGATTCTTCCTCTCCGAAACACCATTGTGTTTAGGAGTGCTTGGAGGAGAATACTGAGCGAGAATCTCATTCTCTTTTAAATAACTCACGAACTCACTGCTCATGTACTCACCGCCCCTATCTGATCGAAGGCATTTCAAGAGTTTTCCGGTTTATTTCTCTACTTTAAATTGGTATTCTTTGAACTTTTCAAAAGTTTTCGATTTGTGTTTCATAAGAAACATATAACCATATCGTGACAAATCATCGATAAAAGTTACAAAGTATTGAAACCCACCCATGGCAGCATGATTTATAGAACCACATACATCGAAATGAACAAGTTCCAATAAATCATTAGCACGGTGTCCAACATCACTAAATGAGGATTTGGTCATTTTACATTGAATACAGTTAGATCTGATATCACACCATCCTTAACTAGTTTAGTTAGGCGTTTTATGCCTCTATGACCTAATCTCATATGCCAAAGTTATGTGTTATTTATTTCACCGATCTTTTCCTTTTAGATTTCTCTATATTAAAGACATCACGATTTTTAGTAAGAATGCAATGAACATCAACCATGGGACATGAAACAAGCAAAACATTCATATTATCACATAAATTCAAAAGACCATCTTTAATGTTTACATGAAATCCTTCGCTGTCAAGTACATGAAGTGAGATGATTTGTCGTATCATAGTCGGCACAAAATAATAATTATTAAGTTTAATATTACATTTATCATAGATTTTCAAAAACAAAATTCCTACTGCTTCAACTTGTAGAGAATCTTCATTCCCTACTCGCAGCTGGATCTCTCCCGGCTTCAATCTTCTAGTTTCCCTCAGATCCTGCAACGAATTGCAAGTGTGAGAAATATTTTCCAATGTCCAAGCATGTCGCAGTAGAAACATTTTCCTTTGCAACATCTGTCTTCACCTTTGGCTTAGAAACCCCTGCGGAAGCAACCTTTGGACCTTTACCTTTAACTTTCTTTTTCTTTTTCTGTTTCTTCCCCCCGGCTTTTGAGAAGCCTGAGAAGGTCCAGAAGAAGAAACACTAATGACCATGAAAGTAGAACTATTCTTATTCATGTCGTCTTGAGCCGTCAGCAACATATTGTGCAACTCAGAATAGGTGGGAAGCATCTTATGCATGTTAAAATTAACAATAAGGTCCTTAAAAGACTTATGAAGAGATGCGAGAATCACACTATTCCTGAGGCGGTTATCAATAGGAATATCCATCCTTTCGAGCTCTTCAATACAATCTATTAGCTTCATCACATGTGGGCTAACAGGTTTTACCTTCGGGAGGAACGTATGAAAAAGCTTGACAGCCACCCTATACATCTATACTTGTGGTCGGTCACTGAATAGTTCCTTCATATACATCAAAATGGATCCGAAATCAGGCATCGGCATATACTTCCTCTGTAGTTCCAACACCATAGATCCCAAGCTGTATGACCGGACTTTCCGATCATTATCATTCCATATGTTGAACGTCTCACGTTCTTCATCTAAAGCATCATCCGAAACCCTTACGGGCATTGGATGATCTAGAAAATATTCATGTTGCTCCGCTTGGCAAAGAATACGGAGATTCATAAGCCAAACATTATAGTTAACAGCACCTTGGAGCTTATGCATATCAAGTATATGTGAAAGCGGCTTCGACATAGACATTCTGTCTACACAAGGATAAAATAAAACAGAAATTAATATTTAAATATCATGATAAAAAACACTAAATAGAATATGGATTTACTTTTTCTATAAAGTGCTATCGCATTGTCTTACATATTCTTTATAATCTCTACAAACGAGAATACAAAAATTTAACTCTTAAATGTCACAAAGCAAAATAGATCATTCTTGACATTTACGCAAATCTCACGCTTTAGCAATATTGACCTTTGTAAATTCGAGAAGGTAGACAACTATTGTCAATTGCTTTAGCAATATTGGATAGTTCAATTTTTAGATCAACTTGTCTATTGCTGAAAGTAAGATACTAATATTAACCTCACGCTTTAGCAATATTGGATAATACTTTCTCTTAAATTCGACTCATCTCATGCTTAACCGAAATAGTATAAAATATTATAACCAATCCCTCACACTTTAGCAATATTGGGAATAATAACAATTGTTTCACTAAAATCGTATAGACAAGCCGGACCATGTCATATTTTCAACTAAAATAATGACACTTAATGATCTAGCGTAGAGATTTTTCCAAAGTCAAATGCATACAAATATATAAAATTTATGCATGTCCAAAAAATGCCTAAAACATGTAATTCAGAATTAAATGTATGCATGGGCATTTTATAACATTGAGAAAATTTTAAGGAACATGAACAATTAGAAGCATGTATCGCTCTGATACCACTTGTTGAGTGAGGAACGAACAAAACCTAGTGCAGCGGAACCCGCCCGAGATCAAATCCCGAGCGAATAAAAAACATTTTTTTTATTATTAAGGGTAGTGCTCTAAAAACAGTGGGCACAATTTTTTTTCAACTTACAATTTTCAAATGCATTAAAAATATTTTCCATGCATTAAAAATTACCATAAGCTAATTAAAAATTTTCAACACACTTTAAATCAATTTATATATGTTGGGGTTGGTGCCTAGGCACACGTTCGACTGTTACGTATATATATGTTGGGGTTGGTGCTCAGAGCGCCAATCCGGACCGTATTTATGTCTGATTCAAGAATATAAACATCCTTTTTTTCCATAATATTACTTATTCATGGTTGCACCTCTTGTTTTTATATACGTATTCGATCTGATTACAATTAGATTAAAACTAAATGTGGTTTAGTGATATGTATATATTAGACAAAGACCCGATAATATATAATGCAGTATACAATGGTAGTTTGTAATTGACATTGAGAAGTGTCACTGCTAAATATATATTATCAAATATATTTCCTGGTCAAGATTTACTAACACAGGTCGGTTAGTCAAATCCGTTGAGACCAGTACATGTCGTATATCGAGACTTGGTCCGATGGTTTATCCCAATGAACCATGAGTCTGCGGAGACTCGTATAGACGTGTAGGTGTTTATAGTGGGTAAACACTGAATGACTCACCAAAGATTCTTAATGGATGGTACACCAACGTCAATAAGAATCTTCTCAGGTTGAGTAGCATAGTGGTCATTCGACTTGAGATACTATTGTGGATGTAAGAGACATTCTCCACACTTATATGGAAATAATGTCACCAATCTATTTAGATCAGACCTCCGCCTTTTCGTTGGGTGTGGACCGATCCTCAGGATATCCTGTGTGTCTCAAGATAGGATATGTCAGTTCTGTGTACAGAGCATAGGTAGTCCATATGTGATTAGCAGTCTGTTAAATCTGTGGCCACAGTAAACTTCGGAAGTAAGTTCCGAATGTTATTTAGAGATTGCTAATAGATAGGTCGACGGGATAATATCTATAGAGATTTGACGTTTACATCTATATCTCTGGGATTATCTGGATACCTGTGACGGAGGGATTATACGTATGCAATGATCTCGACCTGTATGATTCAGCTAGTTTATCCGTGGTGGTCATAATTTACGGGTGGGTAAATTATGGACATGAAATTGGATTTTGTGACGGATATACCTGAATCTAGAGAACCAAATATTTTATATATTTTCTTGAGTTTTGTGAACGTTTTGATATGTTTTGTGTTATTTTGTAGATAAATAAAGTTTCAGGACATTCTGGAGGTGATTTGGGCCAAAACAGTGAAAATTGGACGAAAATGGCATTTTGGTAATTTCTCGCGTCGCGACACCAAGACTTTCAGCGTCGCGACGCCTAACATGCGCCGAACAGTGCTAACGTGCGCCGGGTCACAAATTAGAATCTGAGAAAAGTTTGACTTTGCAAAAATGCATCGTGCCATGTGTCACCATCACAGCCGATCTGCTAACACGCGCTGTGCTACGTGTCAGCATCCTACGGTGCCGACAGTCATCATCACCACATGTGCCACGTGTCACTCCACGTCATTGCCACGTCATCAGCCACATCACCAGGTTGACCAAGTCAAACTGCCACCTCACCGCCACGTCATCATCAGCCAATCAGGAAGTGCCACGTGTCGCAATCCTACGGTGCCGACAAACTCTTTCCCACGTCACCGCCACGTCACCGCCATGTCAGTTCCACATCAGCATCAATCATTGAGTATCTAATCCTTATCTGACACGTCGCGGATAAGAATCTCATCGACCAATCAGAAGCCGCCACGTGTCACAATAATTGAAGCCCAATCACCTCGCCACGTGTCACCTTATCAGCTTATCCAAAATTTGCAAACAGACGAACCAGAGCGTGCCACGTCGACAGAATATGGCGTAGCGACGCCGAAGGCCTTGGCGTCGCGACTCTGGAAGCCTACCGAGGCCTATAACTAGAGCTTCAAATTTCAGATTTAGTTGTACCATTCTCTCCCATTTCTTTGATGTAAATAGGGAGTTCTTCTCTCTCTAATTCTTTTAATTTTTAGTTTTTAATTTTGTAATAATTTTAATTACTTTTTGTAATAATAGTAATTTAATTTCTTTACTTTTTACAGTTTTTACTATTCACCATGAGGAGGTAACTTCCCAGCTAGGGTGAAAGGTAATTTTTTTACTATTGCTATTTAGATTAATCTCCCTTAAAAATAATATATTCATTATTTAAAATATTGACTTAAAAAGGATACCGCTATATTGGTCGGTTGGTAATTTAATTTTAATCTGGTTTAAAACCTGACTAATCAAGGATACCGCCAGATTGGTTGGTTGGTAATTTAATTTTGGTTCCGCCTTTATGGCTGGTTTATGGACAAATATTACCGCCTTAATGGCTAGTTGGACTTAATTTGACTTATTAGGATACCGCCAGATTGGTCGGTTGGTAATATTATGACAAGTTTATATATTATTTTATGGGAGATATCTAAATTAATAGTAGTAAAAGTAATTCATTTTACCTTAGCATTTTATTTTATTGTAATTACTTTTCAGTATTTACTTTACCGCATTTTTACTTCATGTCTTTTATTTTCAAGTTTTTACCAGCCCTAATTATGTGTTGTAACTAAATAAGTTATCTAGGGTTGTGATGAATTCTAATATCATCGGTTTATAAGGGGTTAGATTATAGTTTGGGTAATATAAAGATTTATTTATTGATTCTTAATCTTAATGCTTTATAATTAACTGGCCATTAATAAAATTGATTAGGTAAACTTAAAATGAACTAGACATATGGATTTTAAGTTTAAGACCTTAGACTCAATAGCTCACGATCTTCATTGAGGATAGATAACCCTTTAATAGATTTCCTTACAGGATAGGAGTATACATGTCGGGCGGGGGTAGCCTTAACTGGAACTTAATCTTAATGAATCTAGGTAATTTAGTTGACATAGACATATGGTTCAATTGGATTATACTAGGTATTTGTAATTGACCATCGGAAGAGGCTTTTACATAATTTAGTGTTCCAGGTTAATAAATCAATATATTACCCAACTTTAAGATAACCACTCATCTTTAAAATGATATTAAAAGAAATCACAACCATAGATAGTTTTTAATATTGAATTTTCTTAAAACCTACTTTCGACAATCTTATTTATTTGCTTTTAAATTTAGAATCGTCACCATTTCAAATCAATTAAACAACCTGTTAGATACTAGTAATCATTTGACTTCTGTAGGACACAGAAACTGGGCGACGCTGTTTCGGGCTCGCGGCCCGGTCGGGAGTACGGAGTAGCCCGCGGGGGACTAAACCGGAGAAATAAAATGGAGTCGCCACCCGGTGTGAACCGGGAAAAATAATTTAAGGCCGCACTCACCCCTCGCAAGGGAAGACCTCAAACCGTTGGGTTCGGAATGGTCCCTTACTTATGCCACTTGTAATGAACGGATTTGTGCAATAATTTAACCAAGTCTACACAACATACATGTCTGAAATTAACCTAGATCTAATTCACGTTCATAAAGGTAAACATACAATATCACACATTGAACATGTTACATTATCAAACTTGAAAACTAAATAGCAACCTAGGCATAAACATAGATTAAACTCCTATTGCGAAGTAAATAACTATAACATACATCAGGAAATAACATACTAACAACCTAATCATGCTTAAGGAATAAACAACATACTAGCAACCTAATCATGCTCAAATACAAGGTTTGGATGAAACGAAATACGTGTGTCTCTCAAGTGATACGTGGCATTGTATCCCGAGTGCAAACCGCAATACCATCCATTCGGATTCGGCTACGGAATTTACGTCCGGGTTTCCATCCGATATACCACAAGAGAGAACACATGTTCCGTTCACCCGGAAATCACATCATGCACCAATTCACAATTCTCATGCGAAATAAAATAACTAAAAATAAAGGATAATAAATAAAAGGGTGCCCTCAGGTCTTACCTTTTAAGTCGCTTTCCGGGAGTGCGTTCCACGGTGCCGGAAGGGTTATCGTTCTCACTGTTTTCACTGGTCTGCTGTTTCCACTGTTTTACTGGTCCGCTATTTCCACTGTTTTGTCCGTTTTCAACGGGTTCGCTGTTTTCACTGTTTGTGTCCGTTTTCAACGGTCCTATTTTCGTTTTTCTATTTTTCTGTTTTTCTTCTCCGTTTTCTCACTGTTTTTAACTTAAATCTTCAGGCTATTTTTGGGTCGGTTCCGGGATGATTTCTGGGGCAGTTTTCTGTCTCGGTTTGGGGTGTTTTCACGTGGCTTACAGACAATTCATGGGCTTGGTTTCACGTGATGAAGGGAGGGGCTGCTGTGTTCGGTTTCACGCATTCATGGAGGGTTTATGTGCGTGCATGGAGGGTGTTTTTGGGTGATACAAGGCTGCTAGTTAGGCGGCCGCTGAGGTGGCTATTCTTTGTTAGGGTTTTTAAGTGCGTTTGGCGATGGAGTGGAGGCTTACGTGTTGGGGGTTTCTTCATGCATGATGAGGGACGTGGGTGGCTTGATCACATTTCTTGGTTACGTGGCTTAGGTCTGTGAAAATGGCTTGAAGGGCTAGTGAATGATGATGATTTTTAGGGTGCTACGTGAGTTGTGCGTGAATGAGAAACTGGTTTCAAAGGGGCTGCTGTGTTGGACGTGTGTATGAGGCTTGAAGGGCTGGTGAATGAGTGCTATTGGATGTGGTTTAAGTGCGTGAAGGTAGAAGGTTCAGGGCGTGGCTTGGCTGCTTGAGTGAAGTGAGGGCTGTGATGATAGGGTCTTTTGTGCGTGCAAGAGGCAGTGAAGGGAGAGCTGTTGACGAGAGAGGCAGTGAAGGGCTGAAATGGAGGGGGTTATGTGGAGGCCGTTTTTATGTGAGCATGGGCTGTAAGACTTGGCGTGTGTTGAAGGCAATTTGAAGGTAGTTTAACGTGGCTGTTTGGATGGAGTTAGGGGCTCATTGCTGTTGGTTTTGAGGGGTATTTTGGGCGTGTTATGGGGCTGGTTTCAGCGGAAGTTGGGCGTGTTTCAGAGGCTGATTTCAGAGGGATTTGGGCGTGTTTCAGAGGATGGTTGGAGGGGGAGTTGGGCGTACTTCAGAGGCTGTTTCAGGGGGGAGTTGGGTGTGTTTCAGAGGATGGTTGGAGGGGGAGTTGGGCGTACGGCAGTGGCGTGAGTCAGCTAGGGTTTCTTTACGTGCGTGGTGGATGGGCTGCTGGTCATTGTCGTGGTTGTAAGGACCTGATGGAAGGCTGGTTTGCTGGGTGTTTTGTGCGTTGAAGGCAATAGAGTTGGTCTAGGGTTCACGGCTTGCTCCTTTAGGGTTCTCTCAGTTGGTTCCTCCCATGAGTGGGCTGTGGAGTTTGGTTAGGTTTTATTGATGAGGGAGCAGTTAACGTGAGTGGCCGTGAGATGAGGTAGTCTACATGGGGGTTTATTGCTGCGTAAGGGACATGAGGGTTAAGGGATATGCGTGAGCAGTGAGGGGCGTGAAGGTTTTGATGAAGGGCCGGTCTCGTGAGTGACTGTGCGCTGGATCAATTGAGGAGAGGGTTGGAGGTCTGCGTAGGGGCTCTTCGTCGGTGTGTGTTGATGAGAAGAGGTGAGAGGGGCAGGGTTCAACGTGATGAGGGGTTTGGTACGTGGAGAGTAATTAAGAGGGCTGTGAAGTTATGAGGATAGGTGCGAAGGTGGTATGCTCGGCTGTTTTTGAGGGGACTGCTGAAGTGGCTAGGGTTTCACGTTGAAGGGCTGCCGAGAAGGGTGTTGGCTAGGTTGAATGTTCCTGTCTGATTGGGGTGTGCCAGGGGCTGGTGAAGACAATGGCGTGAGTGGAGGCAGTTATGGTAGGGTGATGAGAGCAGTTATGGTAGGGTTATAAAGGTGGGTGGCTAATGTGGGGCATGGAAAATGGGTTTGGACGTGGGGTATTTTTTTTTGAACCGGGCCGAGGATAAATTTAAATCGAGACCGAACGAGCGAACCCGATGCTCGAACAAGCGAACCAAATCCAATAAAAATGTCAATTCTTGACCCTTCCCTTCCGACGACCGCTTTCCGCAACTTCCGCAACTAAAAAGTAGTGCCTCCATTCGAGGCTCATCATTGGGATGATATGCAAAAATGCAATGCCTACAGTCGCCCCCACTTTGATGGGATCTGTGCAGTGTGTGACAATGACAGTCTTATCAAAGTTCGTGCAATGTATTTTTACTTACCTGGCTCGCCAGCTGCCACCTGACTTACATGCTGCTTCAAACTGAATTGATATGATGGCGAGGTGCCTCGACCTCTGGGCTTTGTTCCCGAACCACCGAATGTGAACTGTGATGATGATGTCGTGGGCCCTCGACCCTGGGATGCATCCCGAACTACAACCGAACCGACAACGGGGGCGCCTCGACCCTCGAACTGATGATGTAGTGGGTACATCGACCCTGGGCACGCATCTCGACCTGGAACTACAACCGACAACGGGGGCACCTCGACCCTGGGCACCTCGACCCAACACCGCTGCAATAGGAACCCTCGCCCTCGAACTGATGATGTAGTGGGCACCTCGACCCTGGGCACCTCGACCCGAAACTACAACCGACAACGGGGGCACCTCGACCCTGGGCACCTCGACCCAACACCGCTGACAATAGGGACCTCGCCCTCAAACTGATGATGTAGTGGGCAACTCGACCCGGAACTACAACCGACAACGGGGGCACCTCGACCCAACACCGCTGACAATAGGGACCTCGCCCTCGAACTGATGATGTAGTGGGCACCTCGACCCTGGGCACCTCGACCCAAACTGATACTAATGTGGGCCTCGCCCCCAGACTGGTATATGGGCCTCGCCCCCAGACGGATACTGATATGGGCTTCGCCCCAAACGGATACTGATATGGGCCTCGCCCCAAACTGATACTGATATGGGCCTCGCCCCAAACTGATACTGATATGGGCCTCGCCCCCAGACGGATACTGATATGGGCCTCGCCCCAGACTGATACTGATATGGGCCTCGCCCAAACTGATACTGATATGGGCCTCGCCCCCAGACTAATACTGATGTGGGCCTCGCCCCAAACTGATACTAATGTGGGCCTCGCCCCAAACTGATATGGGTCTCGCCCCAAACTGATACTGATATGGGCCTCGCCCCAAACTGATGCTAATGTGGGCCTCCCCCCAACTGATACTGATATGGGCCTCACCCCAAACTGATACTGATGTGGGCCTCACCCCCAGAGTGATACTGATGCGGCCCTCGCCTCCAGACTGATACCGATATGGGTCTCGCCCCAACTGATACTAATATGGGCCTCGCCAAAACTGATACTGATGTGGGCCTCGCCCCCAGACTGATACTGATGCGAGCCTCGCCCCAAACTGATACTGATATGGGCCTCACACCCAAACTGATACTGATAAAGTGGGTTACAACCCTGGGACACATCCCCAAAACCACTGATATAATGTGGGCCTCGACCCTGGGACGCATCTCCAAACTGTTACTGATGTAGATATGGGCCTCGACCCTGGGACTCATCCCCAAACTGCTGATAACAATGTGGGCATCGCCCCTAGGACTCATCCCTGAAACTGATACTGATATTGACGTTGGCCTCGGCCCTGGGACGCATCCCCAAACTACTGAAGATGATGATGTGGGTCTCAACCATGAGACGCATCCCCAAAAACTGATATTGATATTGACGTGGGCCACGACCATGTGACTCATCCCCAAAACTGATGCTGATGTTGATGTGGGCCTCGACCTGGGACTCATCCCCAAAAACTGATACTGTAACTGATGTAGGCCTCGGCCCTGAGACTCATCCCTGACACTGATGTTGATGCTGACATGGGCCTCGACCCTGGGACTCATCCCCGAAAACTGATACCAGTGTGGGCCTCGCCCCAAACTGATACTAGTGTGGGCCTCGCCCTGTGACTCATCCCCAAGCTTATACTGATGAGGCCTCGTCCCGGATTGATATTGATATGGGCCTCGCCCCCAGACTGATATGATTGGGCCTCGCCGCAAAACTGATATGATGCTGATGTAATGGCTCATTCCCGAACTGTATTGTATGGGATGGTCCATTCCCAACCGCATTCGATTCTCGGTTTGTTCATTCTCGGACTCTACTCCATTCTCGGATTTCCATACCCGTCAAAACTGATATTGTATACTTGGAGTGTCATACCCGGTAAAACTGTTACTGTGTCTCCATACCCGAAGTGTCGCACTCGGTAAAACTGATCTGACAAAGATGTGGGCCTCGCCCCCATAGTTAATACCCGGCCGGACTGATCCTGATAAAGATGTGGGCCTCCCCCCCAAGAGTACCATACCCGAAAAACTGATACTGTGTGGGCCTCGCCCCCAGAGTGCCATACCGGCAAAGAATGATAGTGATGTGGGCCTCAACCCGCAGAGTGCCATACCCGGCAAGGACTGATAATGATGTGGGCCTCGCCCCCAGAGTGCCATACTCAACAAAGACTGATAGTGATGCAAATTAATTATTTCAACATACTATATTGCTCTCATTGAGACAATCTTAATAGCTAAACATATTTTCGTCCTCAACGAATGCTTCGTGTCGAAACCAGAGAACCTTCAAAGTACTTGATACACTAAATTTCGATTGTCTGAATGAGTGATCTGAACTAGACTCTTAGTGTGTGTGTGCTAAAGCTCTTTCGCAGCTTAGTCCTTAAGTAAGCCAACTTGGTGATTTCGTTTCAGAGAATCGAACCAATGGGTCTAACCAACCTGGATGTCTTAATCACATTCTGTGATTACTTCAGCATACTCAACATGATATGGTTTTCATCTTTTTTATTTTGTCTCTTTCTTTTCATTTTGGATTTTTTTTTCTCTTTTTTTTTTTCATTTTTTCATTTTTTTCTTTTTTTCTCTTTTCTGACACACCTACCATTTAAGGTAGCATTTCTCCTCATGGTGGTCCTAATACTCGCCCATGGGTAGCTTCACGCTTATCGGTTATAGGTGGTCTATTTTTTCTTCTTTTCTTTTTTTATTTCAGAGACTTTTATTTTTATTTCCAACCATATCATATATCATAGCATCAGTAAACAAGTGTGGACACCCAGGCAAACGGTCATTCACTAATGTATCATCTCTTCAACTAGTCACCTCGATAACTACTCAGGTTTCTACTGCTAGGATTCTGTAATCAAGTGCTCGTGAGTCTAACTGAGATCAATCCATTCAGGATACTGGAAGAGAGCGTGTCTCGCACTTATCGTTTCTAGGGTTTCCCCATACAGCATTCAATGTCATCACCGGACACATGTCTAACTATCAAAGACTTCTTTCACTCAATTTTTTTCATTTTTTATTATTTATTATTTAAATAACACAAAATAAACAAAATACTAATACATAAGACTTAGAGGTTAAGATCCAGATTCAGTTTACGCTTTTTACCACGATCGTCCTCGGACCATTTGATCTCGGAAATGATAGGGTCCACATGCGGTTCCTAGGCCAAGATTTGGTCAATTAAATCCTGGGTAGTTCTGGCTGTGAAAAGGAGTTCGTTCACAGGTTTTGTTACGAACCCATTTCTTCGGTGGTCTTCAAGAAACACATAAAGAAAATCATAAAATCCATCAACGTTAAACAATCCAAGAGGTTTATGGTGTATGTTTAGGTTCGCCCAAGATAGCACTATAAACATTTCCTCCAACGTGCCCAAGCCTCCTGGTAAAGCAATAAAGGCATCTGCACGGTTAATCATTTCCATCAGTCGCTCTGACATTCCCGGCACGAGCAATTCTTCTCCGTTTGATGGTCCTATCAGATTCGCCTCCGCCAAAGGTTTTGGGATGATTCCCAGAACTGGACTGCCTCCGTCATGTACAGCCTTTGAAACAATTCCCATCAGTCCAAGATTGCCTCCACCGTATATTAAGTGCATATTCCGTTCAGCAATGACTCGACCCAATTCTTATGCTGCCTCTATGTATTGCAGTTTAGTACCCACACTGGTACCGCAAAACACACAAATGGTTTCAACCCGTCTTCTTGAAGTGGCTTCCATTTTCTCTCTTTTACTCGGATGTATATTTGAGTGTGTTGAGGAGAGAAATATTGAGCTGAATTTATAGTACTTAAAAAGGGATGAGTAATAATTGTACTAATACCTTTCACCGAATGGTGGTTAGCTAAACCACAAAAGAGGTCACGAGAAGTCAAAAGGTCATGGATCCTGTCTATGAAAACAACAAAAGAAATCGTGAAATGTCAAAAAGTCGTGGATTCTATCCACGAAAATAAAAGAAAATACCAAAAGAAGTCCTAAAATGTCAAAAGTTGTGGATCCTGTCCACGAAAATAACAGAAAATAACAAAAGAAGGCAAATCAAAGCTGTAATTAAAGCAAAGGAATTGTGTACTCAATACGCCTCTTGCTTGGCATAAGTTCATTAGGATGCGTCTCATGAATTCTTCTTTTACTCTGCCACCACTAATGAATTAGCTCTCATCTTCGTGATTGCCAAACACCATCCCATCTGTCTTAAAATGCTATGTCTTCGCTTTTACCTACCAAAATAACACACAAAATTTAAATTCTACGACATGTATACACAAAACATGAAAATAGAAATTGCAACAAAGTGTATGGGTTGCCTCCCTGTTAGCACTAAATTCATCGTCTTCAGCCAGACATGACTGAAATCCATCTGTCAATGTGTCTTTAATGTCACCCTCAGTACTTGTGCCACCTTTTGATCCTTGCCGCTTTCTTTTTTCTTTTTTCTTCTTTAAAACCTGCGAATACAAAACAACAGAATAAAGATGTGTGCATGTAATGTATACGTATGCAAGTGTAGAGGTCCTCCCTAATCATGATGGGTAAGACCCTCATTGTGCTCATTGGCGCCATGTGTTTCCTCCTGTTAGTTCTTCCTTTCTGTTTAAAACCTGCAAACATAGGACAAACACAAGAATTGCAAGTACGTTACGTGTATGCATGGATGAATTCCTATCCCGTTGGGTTAGGTCTTCTGCCAATTCTCTTGGTGACTGCTCAATCTTCTCTCCCTCAGGCTAAATACAGTTCAGTCTGTTAACATTGATCGGCTCGGTGAATTCATTCTCTTTTAAATCGGATAGTCTCATTGCCCTGTTTCCCATTGCTGAATGACTATACTATCTTTTCTGCTTACTTCTTCCGAGGATTCCCCGATGGTCTTTCCATTCTGATTGTAAAACTTTCTGTTATCGGCTATACCGGGTACGGTCAGACTGGCCACAACATTAGTCAGAACTTGCAACATCTCAATAATTTCAGTTACTTTAATCTCCAATTGATCCAGGCAGGATCTCTCATTTGCTAACTTGCTCATGTTGACTGACGGTCTATTGACGAGTCCTTCTGCTTTCCTAACCCAACGGGAATCTATGATGGCTTTTAAGACACAAAGGGTTAACATGATGCGTGTATGCATGACATGCGTGCAATGTATGGAATAAACAAGCTCATGAATGAATTTACACTAATTGGCCTGTCATCATTTCAAAGTAATCAGTCACACTATTGCGCGGTGCAAACTTGTCCCAGTTTCAAAAGGCCCAACAAGTTTATAATTTTGCGATAACATGGCTAAACAACTTCAAATAATAAGAGGCCTAACACAAAATGGCCCATCAACATTTTAGAAGCTTTCGACTCAATTGTCAAAGGACATGAACTCATCCCAGTTCAAATGGCCCAACAAGTTCACATCTATTGACAAAAGATCCAATCGAATCCAAATGATGATGGTCCTAAACACAAACATACAATGGCCCATTGGCGTTTTGGAGGCTTATGGCCCGATCACCATAAGATACGTTCTTGTCCCAGTTTAAATGGCCCAACAAGCCCATATCTCATGATAAAAGGTCCGAATGGATCCAAACAACAATGTTCCCAAACAAGAGCAAAAATGCCTTTGATAAAAAATCCCTTTTAACACACAATAGACATGGTCAATTAAAGCATAAATCATAATATTACAAGACATTATTTCGGGGCTGATTCTCTATCCCCAGTGGAGTCGCCAGACTGTAGGACACAGAAACTGGGCGACGCTGTGTCCGGGCTCGCGGCCCGGTCGGGAGTACGGAGTAGCCCGCGGGGGACTAAACTGGAGAAATAAAATGGAGTCGCCACCCGGTGTGAACCGGGAAAAAGGAAGAAAATGATTTAGGTCGCACTCACCCCTCGCAAGGGAAGACCTCAAACCGTTGGGTTCAGAATGGTCCCTTACTTATGCCACTTGTAATGAACGGATTTGTGCAATAATTTAACCAAGTCTACACAACATACATGTCTGAAATTAACCTAGATCTAATTGACGTTCATAAAGGTAAACATACAATATCACACATTGAACATGTTACATTATCAAACTTGAAAACTAAATAGCAACCTAGGCATAAACATAGATTAAACTCCTATTGCGAAGTAAATAACTATAACATACATAAGGAAATAAGAGAGAAAACAATGTTCCGTTCACCCGGAAATCACATCATGCACCAATTCACAATTCTCATGCGAAATAAAATAATAAAATAACTAAAAATAAAAGGATAATAAAAAAAAGGGTTGCCCTCGGGTCTTACCTTTTAAGTCGCTTTCCGAGAGTGCGTTCCACGGTGCCGGAAGGGTTATCGTTCTCACTGATTTCACTGGTCTGCTGTTTCCACTGTTTTCACTGGTCCGATGTTTCCACTGTTTTATCCGTTTTCAACGGGTCCGCTGTTTTCACTATTTTGTCCGTTTTCAACGGGTCCGCTATTTTACTGTTTTTCTCCGTTTTCTCACTGTTTTAACTTAAATCTTCAGGCTATTTTTGGGTCGGTTCCGAGATGATTTCTGGGGCAGTTTTCTGTCTTGGTTTTGGGGTGTTTTCACGTGGCTTACAGACAATTCATGGGCTTGGTTTCACGTGATGAAGGGAGGGGCTGCTGTGTTCGGTTTCACGCATGCATGGAGGGTTTACGTGCGTGCATGGAGGGTGTTTTTGGGTGATACAAGGCTGCTAGTTAGGCGGCTGCTGAGGTGGCTATTCTTTGTTAGGGTTTTAAGTGCGTTTGGCGATGGAGTGAGGGCTTACGTGTTGGGGGTTTCTTCATGCATGATGAGGGACGTGGGTGGCTTGATCACATTTCTTGGTAACGTGGCTTAGGTCTGTGAAAATGGCTTGAAGGGCTAGTGAATGATGATGATTTTTAGGGTGCTACGTGTGCTGTGCGTGAATGAGAAACTGGTTTCAAAGGGGCTGCTGTGTTGGACGTGTGTATGAGGCTTGAAGGGCTGGTGAATGAGTGCTATTGGATGTGGTTTAAGTGCGTGAAGGCAGAAGGTTCAGGGCGTGGCTTGGCTGCTTGAGTGAAGTGAGGGCTGTGATGATAGGGTCTTTTGTGCGTGCAAGAGGCAGTGAAGGGAGAGCTGTTGACGAGAGAGGCAGTGAAGGGCTGAAATGGAGGGGGTTATGTGGAGGCCGTTTTTTATGTGAGCATGGGCTGTAAGACTTGGCGTGTGTTGAAGGCAATTTGAAGGTAGTTTAACGTGGATGTTTGGATGCAGTTAGGGGCTCATTGATGTTGGTTTTGAGGGGTATTTTGGGCGTGTTATGGGGCTGGTTTCAGAGGAAGTTGGGCGTGTTTCAGAGGCTGATTTCAGAGGGAGTTGGGCGTGTTTCAGAGGATGGTTGGAGGGGGAGTTGGGCGTACTTCAGAGGCTGGTTTCAGGGGGGAGTTGGGCGTGTTTCAGAGGATGGTTGGAGGGGGAGTTGGGCGTACGGCAGTGGCGTGAGTCAGCTAGGGTTTCTTTACGTGCGTGGTGGATGGGCTGCTGGTAATTGTCGTGGTTGTAAGGACCTGATGGAAGGCTGGTTTGCTGGGTGTTTTGTGCGTTGAAGGCAAGGGAGTTGGTCCAGGGTTCACGGCTTGCTCCTTTAGGGTTCTCTCAGTTGGTTCCTCCCATGAGTGGGCTGTGGAGTTTGGTTAGGGTTTATTTGATGAGGGAGCAGTTAACGTGAGTGGCCGTGAGATGAGGTAGTCTACATGGGGGTTTATTGCTGTGTAAGGGACATGAGGGTTAAGGGATAGGCGTGAGCAGTGAGGGGCGTGAAGGTGTTGATGAAGGGCCGGTCTCGTGAGTGACTGTGCGCTGGATCATTTGAGGAGAGGGTTGGAGGTCTACGTAGGGGCTCTTCGTCGGTGTGTGTTGATGAGAAGAGGTGAGAGGGGCATGGTTCAACGTGATGAGGGGTTTGGTACGTGGAGAGTAATTAAGAGGGCTGTGAAGTTATGAGGCTAGGTGCGAAGGTGGTATGCTCGGCTATTTTTTAGGGGACTGCTGAAGTGGCTAGGGTTTCACGTTGAAGGGCTGCCGAGAAGGGTGTTGGCTGGGTTGAATGTTCCTGTCTGATTGGGGTGTGCCAGGGGCTGGTGAAGACAATGGCGTGAGTGGAGGCAGTTATGGTAGGGTGATGAGAGCAGTTCACGTCTGGTGAAGGGCAATGAGCTGGAGGGTGTTTCAGGCTCAAATGATGAGAGATGGGTGGTTATGGGTTGTTACATGAATAGATGTCTGGCAGTGTATGGGTTCCTTGTGGTTTTGTTGCTTAGTGTGTGTCTTTTGTTTATTATTTGGGAAAAGGTGGCATTATGGGCGTGGGTCATGGGAATCTTGGTTTTTTTTGTGAAATTATTTGGTGGATGATGGAAAAATGGGTGGCTTTCACGTGGGTGGCAAAGAAAAAGAGGTGGAATTTTTGGTTTTGTTTATAAAGGTGGGTGGCTAATGTGGGGCATGGAAAATGGGTTTGGACGTGGGGTATTTTTGTGAATCGGGCCGAGGATAAATTTAAATCGAGACCGAACGAGCGAACCGAAAGCTCGAACAAGCGAACCAAATCCAATAAAAATGTCAATTCTTGACCCTTCCCTTCCGACGACCGCTTTTCGCAACTTCCGCAATTAAAAAGTAGTGCCTCCATTCGAGGCTCATCATTGGGCTGATATGCAAAAATGCAATGCCTACAACTTCATAAAATTAATAGTTTAGATATTAAGTCCTCGTGGGATCGTTACTTTTTATACTACGTGAACGATATGTACGCTTGCGTTATACGTGTGTGTTTACACCGGTCAAGTTTTTGGCGCCGTTGTCGGGGATTTATTTATCTTTTACTATTAGTTTAGGGGTTAGATACCTTTACTTGTATCTAATTTTATTTTTACTTATTGTTTTTGTTTTCTTGTGTTTCAAGTTCTCAGAAACTTCATGAGACGAACGAGAAGATTTGAACTCCGACCGCTTGACCCGGAAATTGAAAGAACCATCAGACAGTTGAGAAGGGAAAGGCGAGAAGGCCAAGAAGCTTTAGCCAACATAGAACCTGAACCTTTGAACGTTGCACCACCAATTCCCATTCGAGACAGAACCATTCCGGTGGTTGACATACTCATTTCTTGCATTGTACTTCCTCCCTTACCAGCAAATGCAGGCGACATCAAAACATGCATTCAGATGATTCAACAGTCAGTTCAGTTTGGGGGGAATGCAACTGAAGATCCTAATGCCCACATCAGCAACTTCCTGGAAGTTTGCGGCACTTTCAATTACAACCGATAAGCTGAAGAAGCAATGAGACTGCGTGTTTTCCCATACTCCTTGAAGGACAGAGCTAAAGCTTGCCTACATTCACTACTAGCAGGTTCCATCACAACTTGGAACATTTTAGCCACCAAATTTCTTGCAAAGTACTTTCCACCAGCCAGAACCGGAAAACAGAGGAATGACATCACATCCTTTGTACAACAAGATTCAGAATCCCTCTACGAAGCTTGGGAAAGGTACAAAGATTTACTTCGGAAATGTCATCACCATGAGATTCCAAAATGGCTTCAAGTCCAAACTTTCTATAATGGACTTTCTGGAATAATGAGAACCACAATCGATGCTGCTGCTAGAGGAGCTTTAATGGCAAAAGGAGAAGATCAAGCCTGGGAACTAATCGAAGAAATGGCCAACAATAATTCCTTGTGGCCAACTGAAAGGAGCATGATCCAAAGAATTGTAGGAATTATATGAAAGTGGAGCCAATACAGCAGTCAACACCAAGCTAGATCAGATATGCAAATTCATGGAGACTCTTACCACTGGATCCACAAGTTCACCATATGGAGGAGCACCAGAGTCGAACCAACTTGAAGAAACGGTTAATTATGTCAACAATTTCAACAGACAGGGGAACAATCCTATTCCAACACCTACAACCTAGGGTGGAGGAATCATCCTAATTTTTCATGGAGCAACAATTCAGGCCAACAGCGGAACTATCCACCTCTTGGATTCCAGCAACAGAACAAAGGCCATGAGCAGGCAAATGAACCAGGAATAACAGAAGTCCTGGCTCAGTTAAAAAATTACGATGCTATCTTTCAGAGCCAATCAGCTTCCATCAAAGCACTGGAGAATCAAATCAGACAACTGGCTAATGCTCAGAGTTACAGACCACCAGGAAATCTTCCCAGCAACACAGAACCCAATCCAAGGAACCGAGGGAAGGAGCAATGTCAAGCCATTACTTTGAAAAGCGGTACTGAAATCAACAAAGATGTTGGAATCAAGATGTCACAAGAAGAAGTTCCAAAAGAAGCTGAGAAACAGATGAAGGAAAAAGAAGCAAAGGAAAAAGAACCAGAAAGAATCATTCCACCTCCACCTTTTCCTCAGCGCCTTCAGAAAAACAAATTGGACAAGCAGTTTGCTCGATTCCTGGAGGTTTTCAAAAAGCTGCACATCAACATCCCATTTGCAGAAGCTTTGGAAGAAATGTCCAGTTATGTCAAATTCATGAAAGACATTCTTTCACGAAAACGGAGATTGGGAGACTACGAAACAATAACATTAACAGAAGAATGCAGCGCCATTATTCAGAGGAAACTTCCCCCAAAATTGAAAGATCCTGGCAGTTTCAAAGTTCCCTGCACCATTGGAGAACATTATATCGGAAAGGCTTTATGTGATTTATGAGCCAATGTTAACTTGATGCCTTTTTCTATTTACAGGAAACTATAGATTGGAGAAGCAATGCCTACCTCAGTTTCATTGCAACTTGCTGACTGAACACTCGTATTTCCAAGAGGTGTTGTTGAAGATGTGCTTTGGTGAAAGTAGACAAACTAATTCTTCCAGTAGATTTCATCATCCTTGACATGGAAGAAGACAAAGAAATATATATCATTCTTGGGAGACCATTCTTGGCTACATGTAAAATTGTGATTGATGTGCAAAAAGGAGAACTGACCATGAAAGTGCAGGACCAAGAAGTGACCTTAATGTTTTCAAAGCCATGAAATTCCCGAGTGATGAAAAGGAAGAAGAAGAATGTTTCGAGTTGATGTTGTTGAAAATATCGTTCAAAATACTGAGCCAAATCCCACAGATACACTTGAGTTTGCATCACCAACATGACTGACAGCGAGTAGATGCTGAATGAAATCCTGGAATGTATCAAATACCTTGACAAACCATTCCGATTCAAAGCAACACCACCAGTTGAAAGCTTGGAACTGCCAAAGAAAGACCGGATCAAGCCTTCGATTGAAGAACCACCACAGTTGGAGCTGAAGTTACTTCCGAGTAATCTCAGGTATGCATTTCTTGGAAACTCTTCTGAATTACCTGTTATTATTCTTCTTCACTAACATTGGAGCAGGAAGAAAAGTTGCTGAGAGTGTTACGAGAGCACAAGAAAGCCATTGGCTGAGCTATAGCAGACATTCGAGGCATTAGTCCATCATTTTGCATGCACAAGATCTTGATGAACGATGAGTACAAACCCACATGGAGCATCAACGGAGACTCAATCCAATCATGAAGGAAGTCGTGAAGAAAGAAATCATCAAATGGTTGGATGCTGACATCATTTACCCCATCTCAGACAACAGTTGGGTGAGTCCTATGCAGTGTGTACCAAAGAAATGAGGAATTACTATGATTAGCAATGAAAAGAATGAGCTAATCCCGACAAGAACAGTAACTGGATGGAGAGTATGCATGGAATACAGGAAACTGAACAAAGCCATGAGAAATGACCATTTTCCGCTACCATTCATTGACCAGATGTTAGACAGACTAGCAGGACATGAGTTCTATTACTTTCTGGACGGATATTCAGGGTACAATCAGATTGCCATCGCACTAGAAGACCAGGAGAAAACTACCTTTACATGTCCCTATGGTACGTTAGCTTTCGCAAGATGCCATTTGGATTATGTAATGCCCCTGCCACATTTCAGCGTTGCATGATGGCCATATTCTCAGACATGGAGTGGAGTAGAGTATGGAGGGTTTTATAGATGACTTTTATGTGTTTGGAGATTCTTTTGACCATTGTTGTTTGATTTGGAACATGTTTACAAAGGTGTGAAGATACAAACTGGTACTCAACTGGGAGAAATGCTACTTCATGGTGCAGAAAGGAATTGTTCTTGGACACCGGATCTCACAAAAGGGGATTGAGGTAGACAAAGCAAAAATAGAGACAATTGAAAAACTACCTCCACCAACATCAGTTAA